>CM052323.1:6567863-6608270 GCA_028455615.1 Lasioglossum zephyrum | reverse complement strand
TTATCTCGAAAACTAAAACCGAGCACCGGGTATTTGTAATGACAAAAATTGTTCAGAATGTTGTCCTTGACAACATATGTCAAGGTCAAGGTCATCGGTGCTGCCTCCCCTAAGAGTAAGGGAGAATTTTCGTGGAGACTCTACCTTTATTTAAAGAAATAATTCTACTTCATCAATGACATTCGTCTTCCAATCCGATTAAAATCTTCGTCACTTACCCATGATTTGTCCAAATAATGCCCAATTTTAAGATCAACAGAGTGTACGGTAAGGTGATGCTCAGACAATCGATCATTTCCATAAGAGCGTTGCTCTTGAAGTGTGTAACTATGTATTTGTACTGGCAGAATTGCCACACAGCCATGGAAACGATCCAGTAAATTTTATGCAAACCCGGAAACGGCGTGCCGGGCCAAATTCCAACGAAATGAAGACCATACTTGACGGGCTGACTAATTGTAGTTCGGTACGTCATTTCGCGCAAACCCGATTTCCTCGTCTTTGTTTATCTGAAGTTCGTCTTTCTTCGATTCGCCGAAGCTTCTATTCTATTCGGAGCATGGTGTCAATCGTTGTTACTCTCGAGACGCGAACGATGTCCCGCGGTACATATACTGAAAACCTACTCGAAAACCATGCTCGGGCAGAAGTTTAGTATCCTCGGGAGTAGTCCCCGGCCATTTGTTTCTCTTCACATGGTTGGCATAAATATTCAGAATAAATGATTGCACGTTTACCGGGAAACAAGACTGACAACAACAGATTCCTGAGAACCATAATTTTTCCTCCGATGATCTGTGCTTCAAACTTTATTGCATAAATGCGTGATTCGCATTAAAAATAGAAAGCAAGCGCGCGCCGCGTAGGCTTATCTCGCATCGATCGAAACGGAGGTTGCAGCGAACTGAACTTTCGAAACTAAAGGAAAAATGGCGGCGTCGTTCAAAGAAAAATTCGAATAAAAGTTTTGTTTCTGCTGCGAGGGGTCGAGCAGTGGAAAGTTCTTCATTCTGAAAAGATAAGCGTTACCAAGAAACCGCAACAAAGTGAATTTTCAAGCGTTGTTGTATTTTGCATTTCGATTTGAGTACATTCGAGCGTGACTTAAAATGTTGTATAACATTACAGCGCGTGGAACACGCGTGAGTAGCTAATAGGGGACACAAGAACAATGATACGAGTTTCATATCTCTCTCTCGTGGCCCTCGTTTCGGATTCGTCGTACCTTTCGTACGTTTGTATATCACACCTGCTTACGTGCGTTTAACGTTCACCTAAATTTATTGTTTAGAATTGCTAGCTCCTCCGTAAGTCCTAAAATTACGCTACATATTTCGCATATTACGGGGAAATATGCGAAGTGTAACTTTCAAGACATTGCGAGAAGTACTGACATGTAAGATGCCGACGCTTTCATCACCTGTGAGCAGAGAAATTAAAATGATTTATTTACACGTTTGTCTCGCAAAATTGATGTAATTCTTTCGGTGTAGAAATGAGTTCTTCGAAAATGAATCACCGAATTTCTTGTGTATTTATATTTGCAGAAATTTTATCGCGTAACGTCATTAATAATAATAGCAAATATTTTGCTATTATTTATTATTAATAATATATTAATTTCACAGGAAAATTGGAAACAATTTTCTTCTTTTACTTACAGTTAACAAAATTGCAGGATTAATGTTTATCCCAGTGACTATCACTTTAAAGAATTCTGTGCAATGAACAATCAATATAGTCATCAATAAAATAAGAACATTACCCCAGTGAAACTTTCCAAACTAAGGGGCGAAAATTTCCCAAAAGTTAGCGGCAACCCCTTCTGAGATTTTAACATTATAAACACGATTTGCCGACTAATGTTAGGCTGTAAATCATACCAAGCAATTTGGTACGCTGCATCGATGATCATCTGATTCTGAAAAAATGAACAGAAAGTGAAAAGAGAATTTATTCTTCATGTATATTAGTTTAATTCATCAATTACCTTAACGTTGAGGTATTCTCCAGCGAAGCAATATATGAATATTTCTAAGCAAAGTACAGCGTAGAAGGAAGAAGACTTTAACAATAGGGGAAGTCCATGTTCTGTTTTTATTGCCTGGAATTATAAAATTGTTATCGTATAAAATAGCCTGCTTAAAAGACAAAATTTTTTTGTAAAGAAAGAATTATAGACGGAGAGACACCACTTTTGCACGCATTTTTGAGGATACTTTTGAATTTATATACAAAAATAAGGGTCCAGCAGAAAATAGAACTACACCACGCGACAGAGCAGACTTTGATCTTGAGAAACCACCCTTTCAAGGTTCCAATGTCGATGTATTTTCCTGACCAGAGAACAAAATATACGTGCCCGACATGAGTTGCCGCCAGTGACCCTCACCACGGCCCTAAAGCGGCCGCTCCGTATCCTGTGGTACGCCCGCTCTAGTGGTAAGGCTCACTGGCGCTCACTGGCGGCAATTCATATCGGGCACAGATATTTTGTTCTCTGATCAGGAAAATACATCGACATTGGAAACTTCAAAGGGTGGTTTCTCAAGATAAAAGTCTGCTCTGTCGCGTGATGTAGTTCTATTTTCCGCTGGATCCTTATTTTTCCAGATAAATTAAAAATTATTATCAAAAAACGGTGCAAAAGTGGTGCCTCTAAACATGTTTAAACGATCATAATTTCGATCAATATGTGTATACAATTGTGGAGCCGGGACTATAATACTTACCGTTATAGCAAGAAAACCTAGAAGGCATGTAACGAGAGTATTCAACAGAAGTTGGCAAAGAGCTATGTACGTAAAGAGTTGCTCAATTCGATCCGCAAACATGATGATTTCTTGATGTTTGAGAGTGACGAGTCGTAATTTCTCAACTTCCTTAGAGGATATGCGCACTATCGTGTCGCATAGTATGTCGATGATACATCCTAGGTGTAGTATCTAAAAGTAACGTCACTATGATTATAAAATGACAGGAATAACCGAAATTATTCGCACTCATTGTGACTATATTTTTCAATATGGACGCTGAGGAAATCTGACAGAAATCTGAATAATTTGTACAAAAATATGAACAGATAATTAATCCGTTATGTCGATCGTAAAAGTTGAATAAATTTGTTAATGCTTTCGGTGCACAGGTTCGGTCAAATATTAACTATAATAGCAATTTTGCAATTAAAATTTTTTTCTCCTTATTTAACGTTGCAATTTAAATTGTTCTCAACGTTTCGATCCTAGTATGCATCATTCTCAAGAGAATTTTGCGTCTGTAAAATATTCTATAAGGTGATGCATAGTGGGTAAAATTCAAAAAAATATTTTTGTGTACTTGCTATGTCTAAAACGAACTACGTAAATTGAAAATTGAAAATATTCATGATTTGGATATACACGATGCCGTTTGAAATCATACTGAGGTCAATGTGGCCGTTTGACAAGAGCCAGAACAGATTACAGAGACAATTTAAATTGCAAAATTGATATTATAGTTAATATTTGATCGAACCTGTGCGCCGAAAGCATTAACAAATTTGTGAACAAATAGTTTGGATATTTTTATAGCGGACATGGGGGTTGTGAGTCGAACGGGGTCGTGGTATTATGGCTCGCGCTTACCAGCATTACAAGTAGAGCACTGAACACACCAAACACGTACGCTGACGCCATTTGATGCAACACTTGAGCAGTCACCACGAGCTCATAATTTGGAGATTCATTAGTGTTGAACGGCAAATCCATGTTCGAGAGAAGTTGTCGATCCACCGTTTCGTTGTAACGTGGAAACGCGAGATTACCAGCTGCGACACCGCTCGATGATGACAGATAGAGTATAGTAACTAAGCTCGTTATGCGATATGAAAACTCCGCTGTTTTCGGTATCACGTTGTTTGCATCGATCATACCATATTTCACGCAATCTTCCTCCATGGTCGATATCATTTCGCGCAGTACGCTGCGAGATATTAACGTGCTCACTATTATCATCCTTTTTGTGAATCGCAATTAGAACTAAATTGTGGATCTCTATACAAAATAAAAATTGTCCAACGAACCCAAATAAAAAATTCTTTGTTTCTTTAATCGTTTTAATAGATTGAAAATAACGCATTGATATCCTTTCAAATTTCCTACTACAGTGGAACCTCGGTACACGGCCTTAATTCGTTCCTGATGTTTGGACTTATATCGAATAGAACGTATATCAAACCAATCTTTCCTATAATAAGTAATGTAAAAGTGATTAATCTGTTCTCTGTAAAAAAAAACTCCTATTGATATTATACCTATATTACACGTTGAGCGCCACGCATATTTCTAAGGCAATCCCGTTCAGGCCAAGCGCACCGCTTAGAAGTGCTGGTATTATACATATCATGTTACACGCTGTCAGCCAGCGGTGGTCGACGCGACCTAAACGGAAAGTCTAGTGTCAGCCACCGATGGCTGATGTGGCGCTCAACGTGTTAATGGAGTTGTAAAATAATTTAAATACTGTTTAAACACAAATACAAAATCAGATTCTATTATAGATTTTGAAATTTAATCATTTGATCATTTTCTTTTATCTCACCGTGTTGTGTATTCGCGGGCTGCGCAATCATACGCCAACCTCGTCGGTAATTCTATTACTGAACATTATTTGTATGATCAGTCAGTCAATAATACATCAACTCTAAATATAATTGATTATAAATTTAATTTTTCCTCTGAAATAATTATGTAAAAAAAGATCACACAAAGAATTTATGTCGTATACTGAGCAAAATTTGTCACGTCCAAACAGGACGTACAGTATTTTATCCATAAATGTCCCAAAAGTCTGACTTGTAAATGTCCTAGATCTATCCCCACTACTGCGGAGTATACCCCCTTGAGGGGCCACGAAACTCGAGAGATCTCGGTCGCCGAGAAGTATGATATCATGCGGCTCGGGTATATCAGTGAGATCACCTAATCCGAATTTCTAACTTCTTTATTTTTCATTATTTTTTTATGGGACTTCGATGACCATATTTGTATCATTTTTCTAATAAAAATCATACTAAATATGATATAATTCTGATGTTATTTACTTGTGTAATAGACAATTAAAGTTTCGGACCAAAGAGAAGAGTCTCTTTCTTTCCCATACGCTATCCTTCCTTGCGCTCGAAACTTTAATTGTCCATTACACAAATAAATATCATCGGAATTATATCACATTTGGTGCCATTTTGTATTAGAAAAATGTCACAAATATGGTAATCGCAGTACTATCAAAAAATAATGAAAAATAAAGAAGTTGGACATTTGTATTAGCTATGTTTACATTTCTCGGCGACCGAGGCCTCTCAAGCTCGGCTGTCCTCTACGTTCGACAAAAGTCAAAGAATATTGTCCGTGGCTCATAAATGTCCCTCGGCAGACCCGTGCTAGGGACTCATATGGATAAAGTACTGTAATCCGAATTGAACGTACTCCGAAGCAGACGTATACCGAGGTTCCACTGTACTGTAAATTTGACCTACTCGGTTGTGCTATAAACGCACGAAAAATCCGTAGTCTAATAGGACAACTTACTTCTGATTGATCCAAACAATGGACAGTTTAGCGATTAGCAGAGTATACGGCAGAGTCATGCTCAAACAGTCGATCGTGTTTGTGAGGTCATCGGTTTTGAAATGTGTGATTATGTATTTGCACTGGTAGAATTGCCATATGATCGTCGTGAAGATCCAGTAAAACTTATGCAAACCTGGGAACGGTGTGTCCGGCCAAATGCCAACAAAATAGAGTCCGTATCTGACGGACTTGCTGACCGTGCTCCTAATCGTCATTTCGCACGGATCTGGTTATTCTCGAACTCTTTATTTATCGAAATTTCACCTTTCGTCGACTCGCTAGGAATCTATTATATTCCAACCATCGTGTCAGTCACCGTTGCACTCGACAGGACATCAACGAAGTCCTACGATATACTGTAAACCTACTCGAAGACCACGCTCAAGTAAAAGTTTCCGAGCGTGGTCCCCGATCGTTTGTTTCACTTCACATGGCTGTCATAAATAGTCAAAATAAATGATTGATAGTTCACCGAGAAGATAGACACACGAAGAAGGACAGATTCGTCGCAGTCGTAGCACGATGATTCGTGCCATCAAGTTTCTTGTATAAATGAATAATTCACATTAAAAATTCAAAGTATCTGCGCAACATGTGAGCACATCTTTTATTGATTACTGCGGAACTTTCAGGAAATTGGAGTTTCAAAACTAGACAAAAATATGTAAAAAAGTAATAACTCGCGTTTCGAACTTTAGTAAAGTTTGAACATTGCTGCAATTTTCGTAAAATGCTTCTTTCGAGTCGTGCGATCCTGTACGCCTGTTTTCATAGTAACGATGGTCAAGTTTGAGAAACACATTGTTTAAATCGGTATAGAAGAAGATGTTTGTTTGTCATCGATGTAGCGCGATAAGTATTACCAAACGTAACGTGTACTTTTTTTAAAATCAGAGACCTTGAAAAGAACATCTACAGTAATAAAAATGTTTATTTTTCGTTCAATTTATAATACTTTATCTTTATCGTTGAATACACCGTTGCAATAGGTAAACGAACATATTTCAATGACATACAGCAAGAAATAAACATTTTTTGATCTACAAAAATTGTATATTTATGATGTACAAGGGAGTTAATACTGGATAGCGTGTAAAAAATAAATACTAATGAAACCACAAATTTAATTAACTCACTTACAGTCGTGTAGTTTGAACTTTCAATTTTAAATTATCATATGCTATATACATAATACTTACGAGGTTTAGATTTCAAGACATTGCAAGAAGGACTGACATGTAAGACGCCGACGCTTTCATAATCTGTAAACAGAAGATACAAAATTTTGATTCATCATAAAACCATGTTCCATTAAATTACTATATGTATCTATTTTTATTCGCGAACAAACGAATAATTGTTTCGGTAATTGTTTTCTACGAATGACAACTATTGTTTATGTGCTTTATAAAAATCTTACGCTTGTGAAGCTTTCTAAATTGAGGTTCGAGAACTTTCCGAAAGTTAGAGGCAATCCTTTTTGAGCTCGTAGTATCAAAAGAACCAGTTGTCGGCTGCTAATCGGCTGCATGTTGTACCAAAGCGATTCGTATGCTGTGTTGCCGATCAGTTTACTCTACACATTTGAAGATATGTTCATGAAAAATGAATATGCAATGCATGTAAACTAGAAAACATATTCTAAAGATCTCCTAATGACAAAGCTTTCTGTGTAAATTACAAATTTTGATCTACGATCTGTCAAAATATGAATTTGCATAAACATCCTGATACTAGTCATCGTCTTAATCATCTTAATTAGCTTCGAAGTCGTATCATCTGTGAGAATACATGAACTGTTGATGTATCCTCTAATAACGAAAATAATTGTGATAGTCACGTCAGGTGGTCCATCCTGTGCTCACTACAAATCTAAGTATAAATGTGTTTGGAAACAATGATGTCGTTGGTGTAGTAAACCGTGAGGGAATACAAAGAGAAGTTCCAGTGCAGCGGTCAACAAAGGATATCATAGTAGCAGTAAACAGGACCGTAGTTCACTGCTCTGAATTATATTGAATTTCCGTCGCAGCTTTCGCTGGCACAGCTCTGACGAACAATAATTAACTGAAACGAAGTTCGACTGAAGCCACCATTGACTGTCAACAACGTTAATCACCACGGGTCGTGATAGAGTTTCGAAGTTTTCGTAGAGCTCCTTAAATCAATTCGACTATATTCGGTGGTAGTACAATTTGTCAAATACAAAATAATAATTACAATTCTTTACATACAGAACACAGTAATACTGTCTTTAACATATAAATTAGGAGTACTCCTAGAAAGAAGCGGAGACTCCATTTATGAATAGACTGTGAATGTTTATGTAAAACATTTTATATAACAATTGCATAATAGGAGTCAAACAAAAATTCATGTATTATTTAATTATTAATTAATTTCCTAATTCCCATATGTATTATTTTTCTGGCTCTTTCAATTGAGACAAAACTGTTCCCACCGTAGGGCCCACTGTCCCTCACCAGCATACGCCGTTACCATACAGCAGGCCTGGGCGACGCTGGCCCGCGGAACAGATGTTGCTGCTACTCAGTATTGCCAGATCGAGAAAATCGAGGGGAATACAGGTACCGCCTCTCCATGTTGCGCGACTGCGCGACCAGTCTATGGTCTTAGTGGGGGACTTTGGAGTGTGCTCATGGTGGTGGAATAGGATATTGGAAGGGGAAAAGGAGGAGAGTCTTGCAATCCGTTTGGATTGCAACATGGAAGATCTCACCCTCTCCGTAAGAGAAGGAGAGATGTAGCCGCATCTGTTCCGCGGGGCAACGTTGCCCTGTCATGCCGTGGAGAAAGGACGCGCATCGCCTGTCGCGAGAAGCTACAAGGGAATTATTATAGGTGGGCGGGTACACGAAAATATCCAACTCTACCCGAACCCGAATTTTCGGGTACTCACCCACCTCTGGTAAATACCTTCGTAGCTACTCACGACAGGCAATGGGCGTCCTATCTAGTAAAATAAAAATGTGGTAAAAACCTATTTATTTACAACAAAGACTCGAGACCAGTGTAGCCATATTAGGGGAGTCACGGTGAAATAATGTACCCCCTCTCTGATGACGGGGAATGAGTGGGGCGAATGGGAGCCACACGTTGTGCGTGCGCACGGTGCTGGAATGGAATAGTGGAAGGGGTAAGTTGGGGAGTACATGAGGTTCGTTTCGTCCTCATTCTGGCTTCACTGCTCGAGACACCGGCGAACACGACGAAAATGCGCACTGCGTGAAAGAGAGGTTGGTGGGGGAAGCAAACGTTTGAGGGTCCTCGAACATGCACAGAACTGATTTATACGGTCCTTATGATATATTCGCGTCTAAGGGAACGAGTACAAGCTTAAATTTTACCTATTACGAATGAAACGCTAATGACGACCTCAATGTTTCAATAAAAAGAGAAACTTCAATAAAAAAAACAAGAAATTAATCACTTCATTGTGTATACCTCTCTCAACACAACTCTTATTTGAACCATAGTAATTTATACTGTCAAACAACCTTAATGTCGAGATATTCTCCAGCGAAGCAGTATATGAACGCTTCCAGGCAAATACAATAATAGAAAAGCACAGACTTGATCAACATGGGAAGGCTGTTCTCGGTGTCCAGCGTCTGAAATTCAAGGTTATTTTAATTAGAAAAAATTAAATGTGAACGCTATATATGTATACGTCTATTCGATTACATACGATAACAATAAGGTAACCTAAACAACATGTGATTAAAGTGTTCGAAAACAACTGGCTCAGAGCTATGTACGAAAAAAGCTCTTCTATTTTCTCCGCAAACAAAATGATCTCTTGCTGTCTGCTGACGAAGAAGCGTATGTGCTTATTACCGATCTCAGATGGATCTGACAGTGTGTGGCATAATACATCGACGTGACATCCCAGATGGAGCGTCTAAAGATCAAAATTGATTCAACGTCATTGTCTAAAGATTACTAACAACTAGAATTCGATTATATATTCGTCGCCACAATCGTGCGTAGCATTATTGCTCTAATCGAGACATTACTGTAGTGGTTCCATGCTGGTCTGGGCAACTAGTGCTCCGAGAGTCAAAGACGTAGAATCGGCCATCCTTATCCGGCGGGCCAGCACGAAACAGGTCCGGACAGGACTCGCGCTGGCTGGCCGAGAGTCGATGACAAAGAATCGCGAGACGCGAAACGATACGAGACGAGACAAGTGTCATACGAGTTACAAAAAGTGTTACAGAAAGTTCGCAATCAAAAGGTGTCCTATTTTATCAAGAATTTTACATTACTAAAGCTAAAATTGCCGCACATGCGCGAGAAAACTTGACCAATATTTCGGAGCTAGTCTGGACAGGCTACCGGACCGCGATAGTGGGGGTAGCCGATTCGACGTCATCGACTCTGGGCCGACCAACGCGAGTCGGGTGGGGATAGCCGATCTACGTCATCAATTCTCGGAACACCAGTCTCCCTGGCCTTGTATAATTGACGGTATGCAGTAGAGATCGTGGTTTTGAACGTGTACTTTTTAGTTTAGTACTTTTACGCGTGTATCGTGCGGGAGGAACGGGACAAGAAGTTGGCCACTCAGATGTCCTCTCCGTTGCTCTTGCCCCGTTCCCTTCCTGCTACAATTCTTTCGTACTCCGCATAGTACACGTGGTACGTGAACCGTGTAGTACTTTCCGGATCTGTAAATACGGATCTGCGAACACGAATCCGCTCGGCACGTTCGATCGAAAAACAATAACGCATCAGTTGTCAGACTCATCAGTGTACTGTGTGTCCAACAAGAGACAGCACAGAGAAACTTGTAGGTACAGTAGCCGTACCCGCGACTTTGTCCTCGTGCAATAACAAATTCTGGTTGATTATTAACGTAATTAAATTTCCAATCGCCAAGGTGGTCTCAGGTTTTTCTTAAAACCTACCGTTGAAAAGCTACAGCTGTTCAAAAAGTTCAAGAAAAACGCACACTTTTTATGTTATAAATTCTTTGAAAGAACTCGGCGAGCTGAATACAATGAGTATCTCAAATTAAATATAGGTGCTACCAGTCAAAAATCATAAGCAGAAACGTGCCTAAAAGAGGGCGAAAAAATTGTCTTTGCTCACTAATGACGTCACGAATGGAATTTTTTGAATGCGTATTTCTCGTAAACCTTCCCGCAGAAACGTTGCGTCTGATGGCTCAAACCTCAACTTTCTATATTCAGCCGTTCTCAGTTGATGCCGTCACAAACAGACAGACACGATTTTATTATACAGTGTGTCTCAGCCAAAGCAAGCCGTCTAAATATCTCCTTTATTTTTAATGACACAAAAAATACATGTTTTTTGTGAATATTCAAATGATCTCAGGAACCTCCCATTGCCGGATGTTGAAGGAATTTTGAGACACCCTTTAGAGATCTTTGTTATGCAGTAAATTTCCGGCGGCGCGGTCTGCGTTTACACGCGCTATCTTTTTCTATGATTGGACACATTCGTTTTCGCTTACCATCATCAGAAGAAGAGCGCTGAAGATGCCAAAGGTGAATGCCGATGACGTTAGAAAGAGAAATTGTGTCGTCACCACAAGCTCGTATACGGGTGACTCGTTCGTGTCGAATGGCAAATCCATGATCACAACGAGCGGACGTGTCATCGAATCATTGCTTTGTTGAACTGCGAAGGTACCGATTGCATAAAAGCCCGCCGATATTGGATAAAGAACAGCAGTTATGGTTGTTAAACGAAACGAAAGATCGGCCGCTTTCGGTATCAGCTTATGTGTATCGATAGCTGCATATTTCTCGCAGTCCTCTTCCATCGTTGATAGAAGTTTGCACAAGACACTAACACATATCAATATTTCCGGTATCAGTCCATAAAATAAACAATAATTATATCGTAATCAGCTATACAGAGTGTCCCAGGTTTTAATGTTCAGATTTTATCGGTATACTCTATGGCACGAAATAAGAAAAAAATGTTGTATGAACATAGATCACATTGAGCTTTATTGAAAAGTTATAACAAAAATGCGGTATAAAAATAAAATAGTAACCGCCGAAATTAATTATGATTAGATTTTGTGTTGTAAAAATCTACTATTAGGTACCACTATTAATGAATAGTTACATACAATTAACAACAGCTAATCATTTAGAGAGTACAGTGCTAAGCTCGGATCTGTATCGTTCCAATTTTAATGTATATACTGCCGAAGCAAGTACAAAGTATTCGAATCTTGATGCATTCATATTTTCTATTATTTTATTGTTAGTACAGGGAATCTGTTCGTCAATAAAATGAGTATTTCCCTTATTTTATGAAATAATTATTTAAAGTAATTTATTTTTGACGAAAACTTACTCGTAATGTATCCAAGAAACTATCAATTTAATGGACACTAAAGTGACCGGCAGAACAATGCTCAAACTGTCGATCAGTGATACAAGGCTATCAGTTCTGCAGCGTGCTATAATAGATTTGTATTGATAACCTTGAAACAGAACCATGGCGATCACCCAGAGGATTTTATGCAAACCTGGGAGCGGTGTACCTGGCCAGATACCGATGAAATGAAGGCCGAACCTAACAGACTTACTAACTGTGCTCGGCGATTTCATTTCTGTGTAATGTTTACTGTATTCTTCTAAATTCGTGCCCTCTTTGATTATCAAAATGTCATTATCCAACGAAATTCGCGTTCGCCACTCTCACGCGCCGCAGCGTTGCGTCAGTGTCCTAAGAAAGGCTGGAAACTATTTCGAAAATGTTGCGAAAAAAGTAAGCTGCGTCGGTTGTATGCTTGCGCGGCCATTCGACGCGCATGATCTCTATAAATATTTCAAATAACGTTGCATATATCATAAGCTCATGGGAGAACGAAAAGAAAGACAGGCGAGTTGTTGGTGGTTACAACTTTCTAGCATCTATAAATGATGTCACTCAAGATAGTGCTGATTCTGGTGGACAACACGCGAGAACGTATTAAATTGATACCGTTCTAACAAATTCGAAAAGCGAAGAGAAAAACCTTGACGAATAGACACGCACGCTGGAATGTTTCTACGAATTACATCTCGGAGGAAGGGAAAGGGAAACATTCGCTTCATTTTCGTAGTTGGGATCAGTACCTGAAGCAGACAGCGAAAAACAGGTTGGAAATTCTTGGAACTGAAAATTCAGTTTTCCCCAAGTATTTTACATTGAACTTTTTTAACAATAACGATATAAGTTCTCTGATTGTTTAGATTCTCATCTTTTCGCGAATTGAAATCTACGGTTTAATTAACGTGCAACTAGAATGAGACCGAAATTGTTAAACAAATGAAAATTAAATTTAGTAACATGTAAATAAGAATTTATATTATAAATGATTAAAATAATGTATAGTAAATGTGTAATAAATGATTAAAGTAATGCAAGTGTACAAATTGATCGGACAATAATTGAAGGGTAAAAGTAAATAATAGTATCGTTGGTTTTAGATGTTTATTGAATTATGTGTTATATGTATGTGCATGATAATCAACTTGTATTTTCCACTTTGTGAAACATACCTCCGGAGTTAGTACATAGCATATAATATGGATATGTACGAGGCAGAAGCCTTCATAATCTGAAAACAATGAATGATTTCGTTCACATCTATTCAAATTTTATCTTCTAAAAACTTATTTGTACAATAAGAAGTACGCTTACGCTGGCAAAGCGTTGTAATGACAGGTCGACAACTTTCCCAGCTGTGATTGTTGATTGTTTTTGGGATCTCAGCATTAAAAGTACCATTGCACGACTATCAGCAGGTTCCAAAAGGTACCAGAGTGAGTTATACGCTGCAACATTAATCGACGTACTCTAAAATTGATAAAGAAGTATTTTGCTCGTGAATTATTATTACCATTATCTCACATAAATTCCATCATTTATTGTTTCTTTGAAATATTATAAAGCAGTTGCTGACCTTAGTGCTGAGGTATTCCCCCGAGAAACAGAAGATGAACGCCTCCGACGTTATACAGAGATAAAAGAAAACTATTTTTAACATCATCCTTACATTTTCATCGCTATCGAACGACTGCAACAACCGATTAAACATTGGTTGGTAAGTGGATGATAATTATTAATGCTGTTATTATTGAGTTGGCTAAAACCCTTCAATTTTCGAGGAAGCTCAAAAATGAGTCTTGCTTTATTAAATTAAGCTCGCGAATTATGATAATTCTGTTTGACAATTTTCAGCCATCCTTCAACGCATTTATGCGCACGAAATATTTATTCGCGTATCAAAATGCAGACGCTCCATTGAAAGACTCGAGAAATCTTTTTGGCTAACTCAATAATCTGTGAAAAAGATTTCGCATGCGCTGGGTGATGTGTAATTCATGATGGAATCTCCAAGAGTGCTTCGACGTGCTAAAGTAAATCGTAAATGTAGAACATTTTCGTATTATCGCATCAAAGAGAAATTTTATGAATTCTAGACAAGATATCGCGAATACTTTGCTTCTATAGCATCGATTAAGTTATTATTATCATATTATTAAAGATTGACATTTCTTGCTTGAAAAACGATGGAAACTGTGTAGACACGATTAACTACAATTTTTATACAGTGGCAGAACAATAAATAAATCAATTTAAACCTTCTGATATTGATGCATTGACGCGATTTTCCACGGAAAGTTCATTCCAGTTTCAAATTCGTGCTATATCAGAAGTTCAAGAATTTCCACGGTCCTGTGTTAATTTTATCGCAATGTAATGTGACTAACATGAAAATTAACAACGTGTTTCCCGATAGATCAGAAACTCTCGAAATAGTTACATTGAGGGATAAATGTCTTCATAGTTGATAATCTCATAACAAAAGTTTACGTTCAATATCGAATACTGATCGTCCGCGAAAGTACGGACGGATTCTACGGGAAGATGAATGAAGAGAACGGAAATGAAAAATGAGGAAGTTGTAAGAAATATCAGAAAACTTGAAGCAAGTAACAAAACACTAAATAGACAAGTTAACGTGCGAAGTTTCATGAAGTAGACTGCGGATATTTAAGTGTTTTTAGCTCGCCATGTTTTCGAAAACCAATCAAATATAAAGTTACACTGGAATCGCAGCTTTATGTTATTTCTTTGAAACTATTATCACAGAAAATAAAAATCGACAAAAAATATAAATGCGCATACACATTGACGGTTTATGAGGGGGCTGATGACCAGAAAGAACTTTAACGATACTTCAAAAAATAATTGCGTGGAGAATGAAATTTCGAATCGAATACACGTAAAAAGATCTTGACACGAAGTCGAAGCTGCTACGGCGTTTTAGATTCTCCCATTTCACAACACAACTTCTTGCTGCTACGAGCCAAGGTTTTGGTTCGAGCTAAAGTTTACATTTCTTGGCGACAAGGCCTCTCGAGCTCGGCTGACCTTCTCTACGTTCGGCAAAACTCAGAGAATGATATCCCTGGCGTATAAATGACCCTGCGCAGACCCATGTTGGGGACTTATATCCAGTGATGCCAGAATCGTGGGTCTTGGGTTTTTTCCCCTCGGCTGCTTCAGCCGGCTCAGTTCCCCCACTCTTACTTCTACTGCGCACGCGCTACACACGAACGTACCTCTACTCACCTTAAGACTCACACTGGCAGAGTAGAGGTACGTTCGTGTGTAGCGCGTGCGCAGTAGAAGTAAGAGTGGGGGGCCCAGCCGGAGGGGCAAGTTCCTCCTTGTTGCTTCTTCTGGCATCACTGATACGCCTCCTTAGTTGTTCAATGGTAACCCCCACTATCTTCACCATAGCCATCAGCCAATGGAAGCCCATCGAATAGTATACTTTGCTCCCTATAATCGTGTTGCGTAATCTGGAAAGCATAAGTTCGAAAGGCTTACTTACTATCACCATTAAGAAGCCTATACAACAAATGTTGATCGTGCCGAACAATATTTGTATTAAAGCAATGAACGAAAAGAGGCTGTTAATGTATTTGATGAGTTCAATGCTTTTCTGGTGTTTCTCCAACAAATATGTAAGAGCACGTTTTAGCAAAATGCGCCCTTTGCCATTAGTGTGAATTACTGCCAAAGCCTGATGCATCACTTCTACCTGTCCTCCAACATGCAGTATCTATAGAACGAAATTTACATTAATCTAATCATGAATAAATGAATAAACAAAAGAAAAGAGTGTTTCGGAAAGATTTTTCAAGTTTCGATTCTCACCAACGTGATCATTAGACCGTTCACAACAGCGATGATACTGGCGACAAACAATAATTGGATAAATTGTGCGATCATTGTGTATTGGTAATTCAGTCTTTGGTAAGCTGTCGATGGAAGTTGCATTTTGATTAATAAGTCCGCAGACTCCGTAAGAATACTGTTGCGCCCAGCGTTACGGAAAACGTTGACGTAGACAATGCTGTACAGGAACACTGCGATAACATACAGGCTCAAAACTAATTGGCAGCAGCGATTCGACAGATTAACTTTTTCTACCATGGTGACTAGATTATCTTTCGTAATGGAAATGTCGGTCCAATCGGTAGTCTGTGCGATCAGAATATTTTTGAATATTCTGTAAAAATAGCATCGTAAACACAGTTAACATACGAGTAAGTAACGACTATAACTAAATTATTTGCTATTATACTATTCTATCTAAAGCTTCATTATTCTCTATTCAACAGATATCCTTCCATTTCAATCTAGAAATCTTTATACGAATTTTCGTTTTAACAGCTTATTTAGTAACTAGAGGGGGGTTGTTGCTCGCTCGCTTCGCGAGCTTCGCCGGTTGGGGTTGTTGTTGCTCGCTCGCTTCGCGAGCTCGCGAGAGGGTTAGTGGTACGCATGGCTAGTAAGGCCTGAATCTATTAATGTTTTTTATTTTGTGTGTGACTCTCCACGAGCCACACAAAAACTTCCCGATTCGTTAGTTGCAGTATATTATTATCAATATTTATTTAGTGTACGTTTTGCAGGAAATGCTAAAAATTAAAGGTAATCCAACAGTATTTGATATTAGCTTCTTTATTTCACCGGATGCTACAGCGAACACGTCTTTTGCCTTCTTCCACTGTTCAAAGACTGACTCCGTGGACCGCTGCGGGTCGCCGGCAACGGGCCAATCGTCATTAATCGATTATTAATATAATCTACTACGATATAATATAATATAACGTAGTTAATAAATCGGGAAGTTAGTAATAAAACATCGTGTGAGAGGTAATCACGCGCGATAGAAAATAAACTTATTGCAGTATAGTAATGTTTAAAAGTAAATTAAGATTGGAAATGTTAAAAAATAATCATGTGCGTGGTAACCACGCGCGACAGAAGTGGAACTTATTGCAGTCGAGTAATGTTTAGAAGTAAATTAAAATTGGAAATGGTAAAACAATGATAGAATTATAGAAATATAGAACTTGCATAAATAAAGAAAATGTGAAAAAAAAATTTTATTAAAAAAAAAAATTTTTTAAATAAAAAAAATTTTTTTTAAATAAAAAAAAATTTGTTTAAAATAAAAAAAATCTTTTTTAACTAATTACGTTTGTTTCTTAGGTGAAAAATTTATGTCTTCTCGTATAAATTACCTTGTTGAGTGAACTACTTCCGATAAAAACTAAGAAAACTAAAAAAACTGAAAAACTACTGGACCAAACTGGACCAAAATCTAATCAGCTCTAAGTTACAGCAGGGCACATCGATTGCATCATTTATCATTCTGATCCCATTGTTACTTTTTTAGAAAACGTTAACGAAAAATTTGATAACATACAAACGGTCATACGCACACACACACACACACACACACACACACATACAGACATTTTGATAAAAATAGTCTAAAATGACTCCAATGACCATGAAACGTGGACATCTGCTAAAAAATCGATTTTCGATTTTCGGGGTCATTCCAATAACTACCCTATCGGGAAGTTAAAAATTAATGTTTATTGTAAAATTATTATTATAAAATTAAATTATTGTACACAAATGCTAGAACAGATAGAGAAACATGTACTGTGCGTGCCTCACAAGATGTCTCGCAGTAAAGGGAGACCTCGCTCCCGACCGGAAAATATCGCCGTCGCTGGCACAGCGTTGCCCAGCAGTGGAGTGAGTAGGTACTAGACAACGTTTACGTAAACGACCCCGGACCAGTGATGCCAGAAACGTGGGTATTCGGGTTTTCCTCCTCCTCTGCTGCTGTCGGCTGGGTTCCCCCACTCTTACGTCTATTGCGCACGCGCTACACACGACGTATCTCTACTTTGCCCATGTGAGTCCCACGGTGAGTAGAGGTACGTTCGTGTGTAGCGCGTGCGCAGTAGATGTAAGGGTGGGGGAACCCAGGCGGCAGCAGCAGAGGAGGAGAAAAACCCGAATACCCACGTTTCTGGCATCACTGCCCCGGTTTTACTGTAGTTCGATAGAACCAAAAATGCTTGTGAAACGAGGCGTGCCCCTTCCACTCTGACTAATCACCCTGCACCCTGCAATTCCTTTTACAGGACTATTTGTGAATCACGCGGAGTACATCTAGAAAACTACTAGTACAAATAGAAGAAATTTTTGTTAATATACAGGATTTGCATATTATATAACACTATTATTATATTTGCGTATATATAACATATTATATGTATAATGCATAAAGATACACAGTCTCCTTATGATAAACTCAGTGGGACCAGGATAGAATTGAAACAAAATAAAGCCTGATAGTAAAAATGCAAACTTTCTTTTTTGTATAAAAAACTAATAAGGCTTTGGGTAATGTTTCAACTTTATCATTTAATAGAATCAACACTTATTTAGCTATTTGGTAACAAATAAAATGAACCAATCCACAGTAAAAACATATAAAAATGAGACTTGAAATTTTTTAGAGAACGAGTAATTCTACCATCGACAGAAAATAGTGAGAGTGTTGTAGATTTTTACCAAGCAAAATTATAGTGGTGTATGATGGCAGAATAACTCAAGCATGCAAGAGAGGTCTCCGGAAACTCTTGCAACCGCAACATGCAACCCTCCGTCAGAATGTATAGTGGGCTGTTCCCACTCACTTTGAACATGCGCAGAATTTCTATCAGCTATGCTTGGTAGAACTATGCTATGATAATAGGAAGGTGACATTGAAAGCAACAACTAAGCTTTAGAAGATGCAATCTTCCTTAATACGTTAACTGTTTTGCCAATGATAATACAGTTCTGAGCTTTTGCCAATATATCTTTTACTACATAAATTACATCACTTTTGTTGGATCTTTTATAGTTAAACTCAGTGAACTACCGTACAAAAAATCTAAGAATATTTCTTAAATTATCATATCTTACCTATCAAAAGCATATTAACCCCCGAAGAAGAGAAATTTGATTCACTTTGGCCCAGATTTTTAAGCATTTAATTTAAATTGTAATCTTTTAGCAGCAAGTTTAAATTATTAGCTATTTATATTGCATCAAATGATAGAAATATATGCCAAAAAGTAGTTTAAAGACCTTGTTTCAAATAATAATCCTATAAGAAATAATAATTAGCTAGTATTACGAAATGGCCAGGTGCTAATGTATCAATAATAGATAATATTTCTTTTTTATATGATGGCAGTAGTATGTTCCATATGTTTGCTCCGCATACATTGGTTACATCAGAACCCCAAGTAACACGATCTCATCACGCAATCGCGAAGAGTGGGAAAGCAACCCTAAGCTCGAGGTCCCTAACAGGCCCAAACTGACGGAAGGAGCTTCCGTTTATGGTCCCGCTGGGTTTACTACCGTAACGTGTTCTTCTACGGAGTTGTAAACAGAGATTTGGGTCCGACGGTCAATAAAGGTTATTATGATAGTGGAAAACGGCAGCTCAGCCAATAATATACAAGGCAGTCTCTCGGGCGACTGCTGGGATTTTTTCAAGTGTTAAAACCGTCTCTGGGTCCGAAGACCCTAGATGGACTGAAGCCGCAAGAGGACGCCCACAAATATTTTTTCTCCGTCGCTAATAACCATTAACAGTTGATGCGACGTTAAAAAATAAATTTAAAAAAAAAGAATAGTTTTTCTGTTGGTTCTACCACAATTTTCAATTTTATACTGATTGCACTATGTTTTTCGTATCAGCCATATCAAAAAATTAAATTAGATTAATTTAAGATTTTGCACTGTGCTATTTTTAATTCCACTGATCTTCCAAAATAACCGATAATGCGTACTGGACAAGGCACAATATACGATATTCGAAAATTCGAATACAATATTACATGCTGACAAGCAATGGGCTAACGAGTAGTTCACAGCGAGCTGCTGCTGTTTAGACAATTTTTAATGCAAACACAAAGCCGTTCGCACCTCGTTGCATCTGGCAGCATTGAATGGATCCCAATAACTCGACATTATTGAAACGTTTCTGACACTTCTATGGAGAATGTTGTATTGCACGTTGCATTGAATTCGCCAAATAATCTATGTATAGTAGCGAATAGGGATAGACACGTCGTAAATTGAATCTACAACACTCTGTGCTATTACAACAGCTGTGCTTGTATTTTCTAAACTATTACAACATAATACATTAATTTATAAATATAGTAACCGTTTGGTTGTATTATAATAACATTACATTATTAACTAAACATAATTTATTAATACTTACTTTGCTATTTACAAAAGCATACAATTAAACTGTGGATGTTTACGCATGTGTAGAAAATACCTACGCGAAGCACACTACTGCGCAATTTAATGAAGAGTACAATTAAGTTATAATATCCAAATCATTAATCCTTCCGGCGTTCACTAAAATGGGAGAACACAATAAAATCATACTTATTATATAAATACTTATTTTATTGTCGTACTTATATTATATTGTATTCATTCGTGCTTTGTTCGTGTGATTGAACAATTACTACATTTTTGTACAAACACGATCAAGTACGGATTGAACGCCGAAAGGTTTAATGGAGAAATATATATATATATATATATTAGCAAATGGAGTATTTGCGAATCACATTTATGGAATTTGTGTGTTGCATAAAAATCCACAGGAAAAATGTGATGTTATTCTGCTTACCCGTGTTTGTTCCATAAGACAACCAGTTTGAAGCACATCAGAATGTATGGCAAAGTAGTGCTCACACAATCTACCAAGTCTACCAAGCTGTCACGATTGAAGTGGTTCCTTATATACCAAAATTGAAAAATCGATGTTGGGCACATGATTATTACCCATACACAGCGAAATAGTTTTTCATAAGGCGACGGCCATATTCCTGTTATTAGTAGGCCAATTTTTACTAGTCGACTGAAACTGTTCGTAAGCATCGTTCTGGACAATAATTTTCATTACATCAAAACTTGAAGTTTCTTTAGAACATATGAATGTTCTAAATAAAAAATACATGAGTCTTTCGATATACATCTGCGGTTGCAAGTCGACCCGACATAAATCACATTATTTTTATAAAGTTTCAAACATCAGCGTGTACTGGTTGGTTTTATGGTATCAGCGTGTACTATCGTATACGACACTATAATTTTTTCAGTTGTCGCAATGAACATGAACATGAATTTTGAGGCTGCATAAATATGGGCTACAATCATTTGTGGAAATTTATTTCATATAATAAATTAGACGAACTGAAATTTAGACTTTTCCATGTAATCAGATTAATTGAAATTTCTAGACTTCTATTTACTTACTTTATACAAGTAAATAGAATATGTTTTAGAGGGAGAATTATTTTAATACATTTTCTTTTTTTGGAATTTTAAAAAAATATGATTTATGTTGTTTTTCCTTGTAGCATAACAGATATACTGAGAAATTATGTATCACAATAGGATTGTATTCTATCATATACCGACCATTCACGAACGACGAACAACAGTACACTGAGATGTGTTCAAACCACCGAGAGCACTTGCGCATAGACTGCCATAAAATATTTAATACCAAAACAAAAGTTGCAACGTAGAATACATGATCATACAACTTGAATAAAAGTAAAGCGAAAGTTGAGCTGTTTTTTCCAACTGAATCCAAAATTGCGAACTCTACCAGCTGCACATTCTCGGACGATTTTCTATAATGTAACAGAATACTGAAAAAACTAAAACGGAATTTATGGTGGAAACAGATTTAGTGACAACAAACGTTGTTTCGAGAGAAGTACAGCAACGCTGTGATCATTGAACTCTCTGGCAACGAATATTTTGTGTAACGAAGCCAATTATCAGTTGACAACGAACTTTCTTAACAAGTGTTTAAATTGAATAAATGTTTATTATCGGAAGAAATAATATTTGTTCGGTAGATTATGTATCGCTCAGAAAATGATGGATCCTTCCAATTACTACGAATTTGCGTAATTAACAAATGTTTTACATTCTATCAAACACAGACATTACTGGAGACGTAACAAACAATTTCTGTATCCTATTATTGCAACAAGCTTTATTTGAACATTGTTACATTTTATATCGTTTACAAAAAGTTTCTGTTTTATACACCATATAAATAAATCCATAAAAAGGATAACAATTTATCGAGTTCGTATCATATTTTCATGGATTTGAGCAATTGTTACTGATATACTTATGTACCATAATAGAATTTGAAGTGTGTTTCTAACAATAAAAAAATACATAATATACTTTCTAAACATATGGAAGACATTATATTAAAATAGAAAATTTCCTTCTCAAAACATTGTTCAGTTTTCAATTTCTTTTGGTTAGTATTATTCTATATCTTTTAGTTATAATGAGTTTTAGTGAGACTGTGAAACATACAATATCAAATGAATCGAAACAGTTATATTTCTATCTGCTTTCAGAGAAAAATTATTCAAACTTTTACTGATTAAGAATATACACAGCATATTATTGTCTTCAGAGGAACTACTCTATAACAAAAATTGTAAAGTGGCAGTGAAATTTGCTGCACAATGCATTTTAAGAATTCTAATAACTATTAGTAATTATAAAACGCATTATAAAAAGTTAACAATTTGATTCTGTTTTTTCTGTACACTATACACTATAAACGTCTCAATTAATTTACAAAACTGTGTAAAGTATTGAAATCTGCATATTATATGCTTATCATTCGTCGTTTATACAAACATTGTATATAGGTAAAAAAATATAATCTGAATGCATCATAAAAATTCAAGCAATTTCTAATTGCGATTTACATCCCATTGTACGCTGGACCACCACCACCTTCAGGTACAACCCAATTGATATTTTGACTGGGATCTTTGATATCGCACGTTTTACAGTGGATGCAATTTTGTGCATTTATTTGCAGCTTCTCTCCCTCTCCAGACTCGAGCGGTACAAACTCATAAACCCCTGCAAAGAACAATACATGAAAAATGTCTCTTATATCGCATAATTTTATTCTCTAATAAGCGGTGGTGAAATATACGAACATAATCAAAACCATTTGTCTCCTACTTATCATTCTATATACAGATTGAAAAAAATAATCATCATCAAATGAAAGCTTAGAATTACAGCTCGGATAAATTAAGGCTCGATGCATAATCGAGACCCGAGGAAATAATTAAAATGTACATTATATTCCAAAATGAATTTTTATTTTTGAAAATTTATTTCCCTTCATAATATAATCATATTTTTTAATCGGGGTCCTACTGTACTATTTTTCAATTTCTTTTTTAAATGGACAGTCGTCCCTCATTTCAAATGAAAAATGTGAGTAATTCTGATCATCTGACTGCAGATTATCAAAGTTCCATTGCAAAGGTCAAAACGTGCCCTCCAACGCCAGACAGTCGATAACCTGTTCCCTTCCACTTTCCAGACATTCGAATTGTCCTGTAGGAAAACAACCCCCATCGAGCTCCTCCCCGTTTCCCCGACGACCGATCCTGGGAGAAGCAGGAGGCTCCTCCACGAGGGAAATAGAAAGAAGGTAGAGTGCAGTAAATATCAAAGGTAGTGGGAGAGTAGTAAGCACGGCAGACGTATAAATTTCGCCCGCTTACAGATGCCGGCTTGTATCAAATTTGTCTGAGAAACTACACCGAACGTCTGCGATCACCAGACTGCGAATAATTCTGCCAATTTCCCGACTACGAATGTCCATGTAAATTCAGTTACTACCCGCATCAAAATTGAAATGAAACCAATTTCAATAAAGTCTGGAACCACAGAAATACGTAAAAAGTGTTCAAACAATGGGTGGCGAACACGCTGAATACCGGATGTTTCAACATCGCAATCCGGATATAGTCATATTTTTTTATTAATACAATGAATTAATTTAAATAAATGGAGATTTTGTTAAGTTACGAAAATAGGGAATGGAAGCGATAACAATTTTTCATTTTACTGCACTTTGGGAATTTTTATATTCTTTTGTGTCACAAAATTGTGTAGATATCTGTCTTCTTTAGAAGTGGTCAGAAGAAGAATTTTATTTAAATAATTGTTGGGGATTTGTTGAATTAAAAAAAATGGGGGATGAACACGCTGTGTGTTTTTCGTTTTGCTGCACTCTGGGAATTTTTATGTTTTTTTATTATCAGTGTATTGAATCGTCAGTTTAGTGATGGATGGCGTGCAGACGATATCCGCTTTCTTTAGAAAGGATCAGAAGAAAAAATTCTGAAAGAGGGTTGATGGCCGCAGCCCTGCGCACCCTGAATTCGGGACTTGTGCTTGGCCGAGGGTAGTCTAGCCATGAGGGGTGTTCGGATGGCTCAAGTTCAAGGACACATCGGTCGATAAACCCAGACGAGATTCGTGGAGGGAGAAGAAAAGGAGCAAAAGAAGGGAGAGGGGAAATATGTACATAGAGGAAATATGGATGAAAGCAAACGGTCCTAATCGACATTGCAGAGACACAGGAAAAGCTAAACGTACACGTCGCTAATGGATGTCCAATTAATCATCAATATTCGTGAAATCGGCTTACATATAAACATGAATTTAATAATAATGTAAATCTTTCTGTAAATAATAATTTTTCAAACATTATTATATTATACTAACAATTTAGTGATTGAAATTATTACTGCGAATCATAAAGTTTTAAAAATTAATAAACAATTACTCATCGGTAACGTGTTAAGCTAACTTTGGAACTTCAAATTACCATATACTATGTATTAATATAATTTTCTATTTGAAATAAAGAAGACATATTATTATACATAGCACATACTAGTCAAAACGCAATAGTTTGATGAAACTACTTTAATGACAAACATTATTGAATAGGATAATAATAGTTGTAAAGTATTCTAAAGATGGATCATAAAAACAAATGGGTTAAAGAGTAAAATCTAAAAACGAGGACATTTTACATAGATAAGCAAATCTTCTCATTAATATTTATTTGCAACTTACCTTATGTGTCTCCTCATGGATTGTTATTTCAGATGTGATTTACACATATGACATAATTTTTAAATCAACAATTGAGCCGTTTATTTTGAAAGTACTCTAAATCCATTTTCGAGAAAAATCAAGCTAGCCATTTTAGTATTTACATTTCTACGTTAATTTTCATTCTGAAGCAAATTGTAACTAATATATTTAAAATCACAAAGATTTTGTAAAAAGAAAATTAGCTGGTTAATAGAATAATACAAATTTTTTATTTGAAAGTGGCCTAAGATCATTTATCAGTTTGATGTTAACGTAACAACCTCCAGCAGACTCTAGACGTCTAGACCTGTAGCCTCCAGTAGAAATATTAAAATAGCTTTAACGTGGCTAAAAATTGTTCACACTGTTGACCAAAATGTGGAAATCATACACCATAAATTCCTAGTATCAGTACATTCGTTTTTACCGAATAACAGAGATTTTAGCATCGTAGAAATGTCATTAAAGAAAAATAATATACTGTTTGTCCCCCAAGATTATTATAATGTTATTGAGAAGTACCAGGAAGGTAATACCTTTAATACCTCTAATAAATATTGAGCAACAAAGAATTAACAAAAAACAAATTCATCACTCACCAGCAGGACAAAATCGACCTTCCGGTCCAGCAAAAACAGCTAAATTTTTGTTTACAGGTATACTATCGTCGGCCAAAGTAAGATGAGGAGGCTGATCAGCTTCATGGTTTGTGCCAGTAAGTGCTACCGAAGACAATAAATCGAACGATATTTCGTTATCAGGTTTTGGATAATCGATTGGTGTACATTCTGATGCCGGTTTCAGTCTCTTGTAATCTGGACCTATAGATATTGCGATATGTAATAATCACAGTAATTAAATTTCCAATTTTTAAATATATTTTATCAGAAATTATCGTACCTCCGTGGGACAGAGTCCATGGTTCCCTTCCACCAATTAACATAGAAAATCCGGAGTACATCATGCCTCCGTAGAGTCCAAGACTTGTATGGAAACTTGGTCTCACATTCCTAACGGCTTTCAACTCTTTATAAATCCAACTATTCTCTATCTTATTGGTGTAAGATTTTGGTTCTAAACCTTTGGTAGGCGAAGGATTATTTTCTGCATCGATAATAGCTTCTATAACACTCTCTGCTGCGAGCATTCCACTTTTCATTGCATTATGGGTTCCTTTAACTTTCGGAACATTGAGGAATCCTGCTGTGCAACCAATTAGACAACCACCAGGAAATTGAAGTTTGGGAATAGCTTGTAAACCTCCTTCGACTAAAGCTCTTGCGCCATACGCTATTCTAAAATAAAAATTGAAATTATAAACAGAAAATACAAAGAATGCAATTTGCGAAGCATAACAGATTACCGTTTTCCTCCTTCAAGTACAGATTTAATACTCGGATGATGCTTAAACCTTTGAAATTCTTTGAATGGATGTAGATAAGGATTTGAATAATCTAGGCCTACAACGAAACCTATAGCGATAAGAGGTGTGTCTTCATTGAGATGGTATAAGAAAGAACCACCATAAGTGTCTCTTTTAAGTGGCCAACCAACTGTGTGTTCAACGGTACCAGGTTTATGATTTTTTGGATCAATTTCCCAGACCTGTAGTAAAAAATAAGTTTACTACAATTGTTTTAAATGTACAAGAATTAAACTGCCATCAACATTTTTTATTAATTACCTCTTTCAATCCTATACCATATGTTTGAGGCTCACAATCTTTTCTTAGATTCAATTTCTTTGAAACTTGTTTTGTAAGGTGCCCGTGACACCCCTCTGCAAAAATTGTGCATTTCGCATGCAGTTCCATACCCCGTTCAAACATATCCTTTGGGGAACCATCTTTAGCAATGCCAACATCATTTGTAGCTATTCCTTTAACAGATCCATCTTCATGATAGAGTACTTCTGACGCAGCATAGCCAGGATATATTTCTACTCCTGCAGCTTCAGCTTGTAATCCAAGCCAAGCTACAACATGGCCCAATCTGTATAAAATAATAATTAAAATGCCAACATTCTGAAAGAGTATACTAATAAGTCTACCTTTGCGATTATCATAATGAATTACCTAACAATATAGTTCCCATGATTATACATTGGCATTCCTTTTAAAATTGGTACTGATATCCTGCCTTTTTCAGTAAGTATTGCAAATTTATCATGTGTAACAGGAGTATTTAATGGTGCACCTAATTCTTTCCAATTCGGGAAGAGCTCGTTTAAAGCAATTGGATCCAAACATGCTCCACTGAGAATATGACCTCCAATAGTGGCAGCCTTTTCAACAACAGTGACCCTAAGCTCTTTCCCTTGTTTCTCAGCTAGTTTACGAGCTTGAATAGCAGCTGATAGTCCAGCAGGTCCACCGCCGACAATTAAAATATCTGTTTCATCTACATACCGTTCCATGTTTACATCTGTAAAGCGTATTCAATGCTTTAAGTATACAACTTTTTACTCTTGTGAAAAATAATAATTTTCATTTATTTTACACATACCTTTCCATCTTGGATCGGTTTCTCTGGGTGTAATGGTATAATGGGTGGTGATTTTTGGAAACTGTTCTTGCGAATAAGCCCTTTGAAAAATCCATTGCAACCTCTGTACTGCCAACAGAAGTTAGTGTAGTTTGAATAGAATAAGAACACTCAAATCATTTCACTATAATTATAAGTTTTATATTCTTCGTAGCCATATAATTCAATTTCGGAAAAGTTCACGTCTGGGCAATATGTACACAAATTTGTTGTATTTTTTAAACATACATATAAATTTACTCTAACATCTGCCACGTGAAATTTGACAGTTATATATACTTACGTATATAGACAGTATGTATCAAAAAAGAAAACAAAGGAACTCTAACCTCGCAGTAGATTCGAAATATGAATCCGTTTGGCCATGGTTATACTTTTCTACTTGACTTGGCTACAAATGTTTTTTTTCTTAGTCCTAAGTTATGTTATGATATCTTGTATCTAAGAAATTAATTCTTAAAACTAATCTATGAACTTGCATACGTAAATGTATATCTATATCACAAGACCAAAGTTCATTCGCATTACGTATATTATAAGACACTGCAATAAAGTTGAACGTACTTATTAAAAATCATGTTGAATATTTCAAATTTGGAACGTACATTTTATTAACGGATTTTTATTAGTTAAGTGCCATGCACAATAGTGCCACTTTTTAAAAATAATACATACTGTTAAATAATACAAAATAGTGTGGTAAAGTTTAAATAATATATATATTTAAAAATTAATAAGAAAATATAACACTTCATATAAGTATATGTATTATTAACACACGAACTTACGACTACTTGACGACTTAGTTATTGCTTGTGCCATAACTGTACATTAACAGCAAAAAAACTGTGATCTAAATAATACTACTGATCAGCTGTAATGCGTGCACACTGTTTCACACTGCCAGCTGTTGCTGCAAATACATATATTCTACTGATTCTACATACATACAAACACCTTCAAAGCTGCCATCCTTATGGGAGATCGTGTCACTCGAATAATTCGGTGTTTTCTTACGCCCTCTAGGATATATTATGGCTGGAATAAGAAACAGAACGTCACCGACGAGTATCTCAATTGGTATTTCAGATCATTGTTAGTTCCACGTGGTTCCACGTTATCCACCTAGACTGACCTAGACTCACTTTTGGTGTCGCTGAATGGCACAGGGACTGGTAGTCTTAATATTATCTCGTCTGTGTCCCGGACAATTAGCTGAACCAGGGCGTGAGCACTTCATATACAGGGTGTCCCAAAATTCGTGTAGTTCCCGGAAATGGGAGGTTCCTTGGGTCATTTGAAGCGACATTTTCCTTTACAAAAATGGCGTCCGCGGCTTTGTTTAGGAGTTATTAACGAAAAACACGGACCAATCAGAGCGCGGCTATAGCGAACAGAGTCCGACTCAGCGACAGGTCCCGCTTAGCGTGGCGGCGCCATTGGCTGAGCCAGAATCAATCCGCTGTAGCCGCGCTCTGATTGGTCAATGTTTTTCGTTAATAACTCCTAAACAAAGCCGCTGACGTCATTTTTGTAAAGGAAAATGTCGCTTCAAATGACCCAAGGAACCTCCCATTTCCGGGAACTACACGAATTTTGGGACACCCTGTATATATATTCATAATACTTCATATACATATGTAGCCTTTGTTTCTGGACATACTGTGACATACTGTGCGGAATACAAAAGAATTGTAGCGGGAAGGGAACGGGGCAAGAGGAACAGAAAGGACATCTGAATGGTCAGACTTTTTACCCCGTTCCCTTCCCGCTACAATTCTTTCCTTGTCCGCACAGTACATTGGGTGATTGGTTTCGTATACTCCATGATATACTCCTATCAACTCCTATACCTTGTCTGTGCTAATACTTTTGCAAAATGCAATAGCCCCACTTTAGCCTCAAAACAAAATATTTCGTCTGCAATAGCATATCTATTTATGTCATGACAAATTTGCACGAATTTACACATCTTTTTCGAAATTGAATGAAGAAAACATTTACGCATGCGATAAATCAGTAAATTATAATTTGGTATTGTAGTTTATTTGGAAATATAGGAAATGATATTTAACAGCTGCTCATGTCTACGAAATTACGTAAAAGCAGTTAGTTGGAATTTGATACAAGATTAACTATTATTTACATTGTAGGTAATCACTTGTTTTTATCGGAAACGGTTCTTGAACTACCTAACTTTAAACACGGCTTCATAATGTACTAAAAAATAGTTTCTGTATGACATATGAATACGGTGCGGCCGACTTATGATTATTGTGAACAGTGAAATCAATAATTGAAAAATGCCACGAAATATTACGATACATTTAATAATATGTGGCATCGGCGTGTTTATAGGCTTATCAGCCTGTATCTTCTTTTTTGTTATACACGGGAATTCTGAGGTTGGATATTGGTCAATCCTATCAGGTTAGCACCACTCCTAAGATAATTACTGATAGATAATCATTGATAACGAGGAAATCATAACAAATTCCGCAAATCATTCAAACCTTTGCTGTATCTGAGGCAATCGAAATTTTTATACGATTCTTTTGTTGTATGAATTAAAAACTGCTTGTCGTTGATTTTCTCCCTAATTTGTTTCACAAAGAAAAATGACTGTCTGCTATGTACAATACAATGGTTCTTAATTTCGAAATTGATAAAAATGTACATATTTGTATATTAATAATATATTATACAGGTATTATAGCTGCAGTTTGCTTTCATTTACATTGGGTCAAAGGAAAGGGAACTTTAGGAAGATGGCACTCGAAAACCACATTAAACCATCTGAATTTTATTGGTTTCCTAACTGCTCTCAGTGCTTTTGCAGCACTGATTTGGTACCTCTTCCTTACATTTTATTATCATATCCGTAAGTTTATTATTTCATTCTGTGAGATCGATTTTTCGAAAATACATTCGTATAGTCATAATAGATGTCCACTCCTCTCCTAAATATGTTGCAAGTTTGAAGTATTAGGAGTGGGGTGATAGCTGTTATGATTATGAGCGTATTTGAAACGTCTCTTTCGAAAAAACTGATCATAGAAAAATGTCTGATACTGTATAACACGATTTTTACAGCCATTGAACCACTTTCCAAGAGTACAGCAATAGCATCCGTTTATGCAATGATTTGTGGTAAATGGGGTATTATATTAACATACCATTCGAATAAGTACGAATTAATTATTCGGGAAGAGCAAGCTCCAATATTATCAGAAAGTATTGCCTAAAATTTGTCATATTGATAAGAGCAAACAAAGTTTTTAACACATACCGTTTTTTATACATTGTTACAAAATAAAAACAACATATCTTCTTAATAAAATATATTCTAATAAAAATATAACAAAATCAACTACACGTATATGTATATAATATATAAAAATATTCTCCATTATCCCAATTCCTTATGCAAAATGAAGTAACTAATTTTCATGCATTACATGCTATTTTTAAACAATTTTAAAGTTCCTAAACGCTTCCAAGTATCACAGGAAAAATCTTAGTAAAAAATACATAATACACACACACACACATATATATATAAAATTCTATATAATCCGTATAAAAACATCATTTTGCTTTTCGTTTATTGTATAAAAACGTAATAGAATGTACAAATGCATTTTAAGATGGTGTTAATTTATATAATGGATAAATTATTGTATAAAGACCTACAAAAGAGGATACGAGGCCACATAGACCTATTGTTCCAGGAGTAAGTTTAGTGTATCCTAATGCTGTCAATGGAATTAGCAAATCACATCCATTCTTAACGGTGTCCATTACAACTTTTTTGTGATTTCTTACTGGAAACAACATTTCATATTGTTTCCAAGTATTCAATGAAAGTTTTGATGTGTTCACAAATGCATTCTTTCCCTCGCATTCCAAAATGTTAATAATCTCACGAATATCTCTTACAAGATTCATAATAATACTTATTAACCAATATTTATTAGCTGTCTTACTCCACTTTTCTATGTTTACTTTGTGTAATCCCACACGACCAATCCAAATGATATGGTCTGCAAATAAAAATATAGCATTGGCAAGTTTTGATGTCATTAAAATGATCTTTAAAACCATGTCTGGATGTTTCATCATTTTTAGGGCACCGTATATACTATCCATACATCGTCCAAGGCGTAATACTAAAAGAAATCAGAAACTGATAGTATAAATAAACACATAAACTGCTTAAAATCTTTGATATTAACTGAAAGTACATTTTCTAAATGAACTTAAGGTATACTCCAAACTTCTTATGATTTCTGCAGAATGTTGTGTCGCACGAATGTTCTGAGCATAATACCAATAAGCACGACTTGCATATTGAAGTAGTCTGTAAAATATATAAATAAAGTACTTCATATTTCAGTATCTCTACTTATGCAATAATACACACATTCATGAATAATTTTACAAAAACCTAACATAACGCTAAAGATTATCTAATTGTTGTGTAAAGTATAAATCTATATTTTTATAAAAATATGTTATAATAATGCATTCACAAATATTTAAAGAAACAACGTAAATTACTAACCTGATAAGTTTATCTCTGCCTGCTGTTTGTTCATTTAGCTTTACAATTCTCTCCATGATTTGATCATGTATTATAAAAACAATGCAATTCTTGAGAAAATGATATATACATTAAAAATTATTTAACAATTCAGTCAAATTAAAGAGTAGAATAATTATTTTTCACGTATGATTACCGATAAGACAGTAATCATAACGATTTAGTCAATGCATAGTGGTAAAATACTCGTCATTCCACTTTATTATGCATGAAAGTATTGTGAATATAAACAGTTTGATCAAAGGTAACTAAATATATGACGTGTGCCGTCATTGCCGTGTGCTGAATGTATCGAATAAATTACAAAAACATGTCCACAACTATCAGCGCCACCTTTCATCGAACGTAACCGCGAAATTTAATCTTACTAATCATCGGGGATGTTTTACATAAGTTTAAATTAACCAAGATCTTTCATGTTTATAGCAGATAGCATAAAATTAATGATAAAATAAGTTTTGTAATATTAGTATTCGTTACTGAACATGATGGATAAATCGATTTTATTCAATATTAATTGTGCTTACACGGGTATTTATGATCCGAAAATTATCCTTAATGTATTAAACGCATTTGCATAGACACATTTAACATTATACAATGCTATTATATTATAAACATCACATATCATAAAAATAAAAAGTTATCGCATACTTCTATTGTCTAAGTAATATTTAAATAATTTTGTCTTTAAAATTGAACCAACACTAGTAAAATAGTGATTGCTTATGTTACTAGTGATACTATTCATATTAAAAAATGACAAATCAAAAGACAAGCATAATTGATTCTATAATACGTACTTTTTGTTTTTAAAGAAGAAAGTCTACCTCTTCCTTACTTTGAATAAGTACGTAAAGTATTAATTTATCATCGATAACAAGTTATGTAGAGAATAAAGAGAAAGAATGATTATACATACAAAATAATGATTATGATTTTTTGGAGTGAGAAAGATATTCACGAACAAACGTTATTGCTGACATTGCACGTCCATTATGTCTGAGTCCTGGCAGGAGTAGAATTGCATTCACTGTAACAATTTTGTAGAGAAATTTTAAAATTTATACATTATCAGAAGCAGCAAATGCTACGAGCCCCTTTTGTTGGTAAAACTTGTTTTATTTTATCATACAAAATCTAGGGCCTCTTGGTAACATTTGCTACAGGCCACCCGTTGACTTGATTCGCCTCTGTACATTATACAAAAATTTATCACACAAATAAATGTAATTCTGGTTTTAATTACCTGCAATGTAAAACAGAAGTAAATTGTTGATTGTACTCCCAATCCATGTATAAATAATGAGGGTAGTTATTATTCCTGCATAATACTGAAACATAGAAACCATCAGTATGAAATAAGCTATTTGAGTGGACATCAAACAGAACACATTATTATTCATTTCCTTCAGCTTACAAAATGGGGACGATTATTTCGTGTTTGTAACATTGATGACCACAGATTTTGGAGCTGTAAAATTGTTCCAGACAGATTTTGGCAAATTTCATTCAGCTTTTTCTCTTTTTGACCTGTCCAACCATTAGGAGTGCATAAAAATGATGTCACAGGTGGTACAAGATAATCGATCAAGGCTAATACAAGAAGGGATACAGATACTATTGTAAGGAAAGCAGGTTCCAACATCCATATTAAACTGTAACAGGAAAAAAGCCACAGTTATTAAACAAAACATAAAACACTGCAAGACTGTCACTAACAAATATACAAACAATATATCAGAAGAAACCAGCATGTACATAATCTATTTTATAAATTGAAATAAATAATCGTATAAAGTTCTGAATCCAATACTACGAATGTAAATAAAATATAATTTTCTTAATAAACTGCTTTATAAAATCTAGCAAAGTAAATTTGATGTGTGCGAAACAGTTTTGCTTACAAGAATATTGTACTTGTTATTCCAAATATAAGTCCAGGATACCAAGATCGTTCCCATAATAGAATGGAGTTCACTGGAAGTATCACTTCACGCCAACATTCCATTCTGCGCTTTAATTGTTTCATGTGCTGTTCCTACAATAAATTTGTGTTGTTAAAGAAGATAAATGAGTGTCACTGTCATTGATTTTTCTACCATAATGAAACTCTATGATTTAATGCTTCAAACGAAACATTCCCGACGCAAGTCAAACCATATATTAGATTAAATAAAGAAATTAATAAAATTTATCAAATCTGACCCTTTCTATCGTCGCACTATCGGTCATCCTGTTCGATGTGTAACGAAATATTTAAATCCGTTCTGAGGCGAGACGATACAGTGTAACTGCAACGTGAATGTGCGATTAAGTAAAACTTATCGTCGAATACGGCTACAAACTCCTTGCATTATCCAATCTTATATGCTTCTGGATTCGACCATCTCCTCGTCCTTTAATTTAATTACGATGACGGTTGTTCAACAAAAGTCCAAGACGCCGGATACCCTTCTTGCTTGAAAACACACGAAATGACGAAGAATCGACTTCTGCCTTCGAGATTATTGTAACTCGCACGCGATTGGCTGTCAGTTCAAAATGTTGGTTATTGCAGGCGATGCTGTGCTGATGTTGTGACGTTAAAGATTTTCTAACAGTATACATTAAATAATCGCGTCCTGAGCGCGTTTAGTTGATATTTCCTTTAAAATTTGTTGAATATGGCTGCTGTAAGTTCTGTAAGTATCCGATGACACATATTATTCCATAACTGCGAACGTTTAACGGCGGTGCTTCTTGTTTATCCCCTGGTTGAAGGGGACAGGCTTGCTCGTTGTATACATTCTTACCTGCGTATTAAACCTGTTATTATGATTCACATTTTAGAAATCAAATGTCGAAAACCTATCCCCACAAATTATCCGACGGGTAGCCAAGGAAATGAGCGAATTAGCTGCACAACCACCCGAGGGTATTCGTGTTACTTTAAATGAAGAAGATGTTACGGATATCCAAGCTATTATCGAAGGACCCTGTAAGATTGATTCTCACGTAATTACTATGGTTGTTAAATTTTGATCATACAATGTTTATCAAACATTTCTGTAATTATTGCACCATAACCTCTATTCGTATGTCATTTATATATGTACAGGGTGTTGAAAACGTAATGGCCATCCATTCTATGAATGATTATTTGTAACACGTTGCGTAGATGTTTCTAAGAAAATAAAAATTTTTTTGTTTCAAATGAGATAAAAATTCTGGAAGTTCTCAGTTATGAAAAGAACAATCTGTTGGACCTGTAATGTTGGAATCTCATAAGTACGGGTCCCAGTGAAACTGAGTTACATGAAATTCTAACAACGCATGTTAATATTGTCATGTTGTCAATGCTTATGTTGCGGAGAATTACCCTTACAATGGATGATCATTATTTTCTAAACATCTTGTACACATAAATATAGAGAAAGAATGATTCATTTACCGTTAATTTCGTTTTACGAGTGACTTTTTTCTAGATTGCATTCTATACCACTTTGTTAATGAAAATAATATTTATTTATTTACTAGCTGGAACACCATACGCGGGTGGTTTCTTTAGAGTAAAACTAGCTCTTGGCAAAGATTTTCCCCAAGGACCACCAAAGGCTTTCTTCCTAACAAAGATTTTTCATCCAAACGTTGCGAAAAATGGAGAAATATGTGTCAATACATTAAAGAAGGATTGGAAATCAGATCTCGGAATTAAACATATATTATTAGTAAGTTACTTATGAATCAATGAACATTTTATCATGAACAAACGTTATGGAAGTTCATGAAGTAAATTGCAATTTTCAGACTGTAAAGTGTCTCTTAATAGTGCCAAATGCAGAATCTGCTTTAAACGAAGAAGCAGGTAAATTACTTTTAGAAAGGTACGATGATTACTCTGAGCGAGCAAAGATGATGACAGAGATACATGCACAGGTAAAGTATTATGAAAATATATTAAATTTGTTCATACACATGGCCAAGATAAAATAACGTGATGAACTTATGCCACAGGGAGGTGGAAAGGGAAGCAAAGCGGGTCTGGAAAGTTGTGCTTCCTCTGAAGTTGGAGGACCTCTCCCGAAAAAGCATGCAGGGGATAAAAAACTATCAGCGGAAAAGAAAAAAATGTTAAAAGATAAAAAAAGGACACTAAAGAGATTATAAGAGAAATCAACGTCGTTTATCTATCTTTTATAATTTAAAACACTGGTGTGGTAATGTTGCCTCATATTGTACACAATTATTGCATAGTAAAAGTTTATTATCTAAACTCGACTGATCTTATTATTAAGTATTTAGAAAATTAATAATTCCAGAAGCATTGATGAATGACTTCCTAAGATGCAAACAAGTACAACTCTGTAGTGATCTACTTTACAATCAAGAGTGGAAATTAACTTAGTCCACTCCGGTATCTATTAGTAAATATTTTTACATATGTACAAAATACCTCGTGTGATTATTTAAATAAATAAAGTATGTTCTTCAAACCAATGTTTTCTTTCATAAACTTCCCTTTCATAAAAACTGTATCTTTAATATTAAAGTGAAATAATGAAGGTTTACAAAATAAAGCGTTTAAGATGTTTGCATGAATTCAAACGAAATAAAAGTTTCATCAAAATACGAAACTACGATTAGGTGGGAAATAAATATTATTTCATTGTCAAGAGTATTGTTATTTATTAGGTAACGACTCGTCAGTTTGTTTGCTTCAGTCTTGTGCCACTGCATTGCCATTCATACGCTGCATACTTAGAAGCGTATACATTGTCTTACAAGCCCATTACTGCACAGTAAAATATTTCATTAGTTGTTGACTAGATAACAGTATGTCACAGCCTTATTCCACTATGAGCTATTAACTACGCATAGTGGTCAATTTCATTATTCATGGTAAGAAAACAATTCGGTAAACATAATGTACAAAGGTATGGTACTATTAATATATAATAGTAATTGACATATACAGTGTATAATAGGATCTTCTACAAGGTGTAAACTAAGTTCAAAAATGGATATCTTAAACCACTCATTATATTTTATGAATCAAAAATTAGATTGAGGGCTAGAAGCACGTTCTGTACTTTGATAAACAACAACTTTTAAAGATGAATTTTACTGTATTTTTCATCTGGTAATCACACACGCACGATAGTACATACAAATCCATACAGTCTTTACATCGTAACTTTTTTTATTTCTTTTTTCTTGTCTGTTGTGGCACCATAAAAAAATCATGAACTTCTATAAATCATCTTTCTTAAGTCTGTAAAATTTGTATGTCAAATTTGCAGATAAAACGTCAAAAATAAAAAGACTTGTTTAAAATAAGTTTGTTATAACATTTTGCTAATGATACAGTTATTACTTATTTTATATATTCTCATGAAAATTAGGGAAACACATTTGTATCGTGTTAAGTCAGATCAGAACAAAAGTGTGAAGGTTTGTGACGTTGTTACTTTACTTCTTTTACATAAGCTTCCAATTCAGCATCTAGTTCTTCAGCAGTGGGAGTTTTCATTGGTTGCCGACTGCCTCCTCTGCCACCACGTCGACCAGTGCCACGTCCTTTAAATACAAACATTGCAGACGTTCATTAACCAATCAATTTCTCTATCAAAGAAATTTCTCAGGTAATCACTAATTCATATGATTACGTACCTCTGATGGGTCCTGCTCCACGCGTACCCCTAAAGCGGGCCTGAGGTCTCTGTGTATAATTACTGCCAGTAAGTCTTGGGCCTCCACGAATAGAAGATGTAACTGGTATTTCAGAGGTAGCAACTTGTATGTTCATTTCACGACCTGCCGATGTACATCACACATTGCAATAATAGATGTGAATATTTGTGCAAATCATAATTCACTATAACTTCTTTGTAATTTTTGTTTTTCTTTAATGTCATCCCATGTTGGAGTGTTTATGGAAGAATAAAAGAGAAAATGCTCAAATTGTATGTCACTAGGTATAAACTGGAGACCAGATTAATTAGTGATACTGAAACCCTAAATATAGGCGGAATTTTATAATTACAAAGAGACACTAAAAGAAAAATTTATAATATAAGCATAAAACTACATACCATCTAATGGTACACCATTGTACTGTTTCATTGCTTTAATAGCATCTGCTCTTCTTTCAAATATAACATCCGCAGATCCTAAAGATCGACCTGACCTATCGTAATGTACTGCAGCTGATTTCAAAGGACCAAATTCACTAAATAATTCCTAGAAACACAAACACGCATGTATCAAATTATTATAAATCTTCATTGATTAAATATTTAATATCAGTTTGTTAAATGATCGTACCTGAATATCCGAATCTGATACACCAAAGTCCAAATTGGAAACAAGCAGTTTAGTTGTTCCTGTGCTACCTATCGCACTTCGGCCAACCTTTTTTGGTCCATCGAACATATCATGCTTCCATGCACTGTTTACATCGCCCTACCATCAAATTTTTGTTACCAGTTATATTATTTCAAAAATAAAACAAGTTACAAAATAAATTCTTTATTACTGTTTCCTTATAAAATTCGATAAGTGAAAAATAACTAAGAACTTTAAATGAAATTCTAGAAGTTTCAACTGTTTATACCATTCGTACGCAAAACCGATAAAAAAATGTGTAAAAACGATACGCGAAATCGTTCATAAAATCAAGTATTTAACAAACCTATCATTGTAATAATATAAATTACAACGGGATTCTGAAGGATATTTCAGTAATAAATAAATCGTTTTCGTCAGAAATCAAATAAGAAATCCAGGAATGGTGTGCTGATTCTCCACGAGACTGTTTTATTACGGAATATGATTATTACTTCGTTTAAAGCGGAAGTAGTATAATAGGTGCCGATATTACGGCGCACATGATAATGTCTTTACAATACCAAGTAGGAAAAGACTGGCGAAACAGATAAATCAAGTGAATTTCTTACCCGTGTATATGGAAGGGAACTTCGAGTAATGCCACCACGACTGCGTCCCCGCATGACGCCACCACCAACTCTTGGAGATCTGCGTGCTCCTCTGCGAGGTGAGTTACCGGCACCTCTTCCTCGTCTAGTACCGCCTCCGCGTGGTCTAGTCCCTTTGTTTTGCTTGATAATGTCGTCCAGGCTCATCTCTATTTTATCCACCATCTTCATTTGTATTAGATTTCCTTTAACGGCACTACCACGGAAATATCAGTAAATCCAACCTCTTTCGTCTTCGTAATGATGGCGGCGAACGAAGACGAAACAAGCGCGCACAGAAATCTGGGTATAAAGACCGTGGGTCAGAAAATCACTCCTAAGAGGTGCAAAAATCAACGCGAAACGTACCCTATCGAGCTTCTTGAATTTGCCATCAGATGGCTACAAATAATCGCCTCGCAACGACCTCGACGCACTGATAGATATAAATATAAATAAAAATTATGTTTTTATTATTTATTTATATAAAGTTAAATATTTTATTATAATCTTAGACCATTATATGGTCTGAGGATGAGATATTGTGCAAGATTTCTTGCGCATGCGCAACGATTTTAGCCTTGGTATAAACTAAAATTCTCTATAAAATAGGGTACCTTGAATACTCTGTAAAATATCGGTACTTTCTCGCCAATATACAAAACCGCCTAGTAACTGCCCTAGGGCTCCACTACCTCGTCATCATAATATAGATGTGGTGTTACGCGCATGCGCGAGCAATCTTGCACATCTCATTTTTGCCTCCACGAGAGGACCAATTAAAATTCAAATAAACTAATAAGTTTGGATAATCATGTTTCTCACAAGTTCAGTTTAGCGATTCATACAGTATATAAAAGAACCGAAAATACTTGTAACACTTGTCTAAAGGCAGGGTCTGCTATGTAACCAAAGACAAGTCCATTTTTCCATACGACCACAGGCTTTGTTTACATACCCAGATAGCAAAAAATCCAATTTCGGAAGAGATTCTGTGCGAGCAGTCGTCGCTATTTGTGCCGTCCAATGGACCAGGGACTTGGACCTGGGCTAAAAGACGGCACGGCACAATTCCGGACGCTGGCCGCCGAATTTGGCCGAATTTTCTATTCCTTAAGAGGGCAGCACCGTCGCACTGACATTGCGAATAGCCGCTTTCCAGGGCAGCACCGTCGGCGAGGATAGTTCGCACTAATGTGGCAGAAAAAAGTAATAATAATAATAATAATCATCTGGAAAGCGGCTATTCGCAATGTCAGTGCGACGGTGCTGCCCTC
>CM052323.1:6515471-6567763 GCA_028455615.1 Lasioglossum zephyrum | reverse complement strand
CGTCGCACTGACATTGCGAATAGCCGCTTTCCAGGGCAGCACCGTCGGCGAGGATAGTTCGCACTAATGTGGCAGAAAAAAGTAATAATAATAATAATAATCATCTGGAAAGCGGCTATTCGCAATGTCAGTGCGACGGTGCTGCCCTCTTAAGGAATAGAAAATTCGGCGGCCAGCGTCCGGAATTGTGCCGTCTTTCTGCCCAGGTCCAAATCCCTGGTCCATTGGACGGCACAAATAGCGACGACTGCTCGCACAGAATTTCTTCCGAAATTGAGCTAAGTCGGCCATGAGCAGCTCCAAGCGTAACTTGATCTAAATTCTGCCTGTTTTCAGCCGAGGGCCGACTTGGCCCAGGAAATGCCTGGCTATCTGGGTAGATAATGATATTATTTTAAACAGAGAAATTATTTTGCTCTTGAATATCAATATACTTTGAATAAGATTCCTGAATAATGATTTCTTCTTGTTGATTTTCTTATTCTTATACTTACTTTGAGTTTTTGAATACACAATTGAGTTAGAAACGCAGTCATTGGCTGTAGAGTATCGTCGATTGCGGCGCTACCATTTGCTGAAGCGCGGGAGGTCCAAGTTAAATTTAAATTGTGAATGACAAGAGTATATGTCAATATTGTATGTATACGAGGCATGCTATTAGAGACCAAACCAATCACTCAATGGGGATCGTTCTATTACCGACGAGATATACCTCGTCTGTGATAACAAATCTTATAAGTCAATATTATCTTCATGTACTCGTCAGTACTCTCATAGAGTAAAGAATAAACTATGTCAATATTGTTCGAGCTGTTAAAGTAATAAGATCAAATTAAAAATGAATAAGTAATACAATTATATATACAGTTACAGTTTCGATAAATATTTATACAAAATGAAATGCTCTAACACTTTAGCATCGCGATACTGCGACGTTTTAACAGATTAAAGCACTTTGCCCAAAACCGTCATCTGGTAGACGATGTAATTTTGGAACAAGGAACGTTGGTACACTGTATACGTTGCTATACGTATAATCATGTCGAACATTTGTAGTAAAAATGGGGTATATAAAATACTCGATTCCCACTAATATTGCTAGATTCTTGAGTTATCGGTAATGTCGAGCTCTACACTGAAATGATACGATAATTCTCACTGAGGACTTTTCAGGACAAAGAAAAGCCGATTCAGATGCAATGTCTGTAAGGATCTTGAATCCTTACAAGGATTTTGCGTGCGATCAAAGTTCATCTCGCTTTCTGTTTTTAGCGCGCGGGGCGCTGAGCTCGCTGGCCGTGACGTAATGAAACACACTCGATAGTCGGAGGTCTGGGGGTCTGCAGAGTGACCTTGCAGTGTTTGTAAACAGACACACGTTGCCGTTTCGAAAGTCTCGGAAGATAGAACGGTTTCTGGATCGAACGAAGTTGTGTCATCGAGGATTCGCCTGGGAAATTCGACGAGAAGGCCGAGCCACGGAAAACATGGAGGTGGAGCCCGCGTGTATCGCGGAAAACGAGACGGTGAGTCAACAATTTTCGACTGATGAGTAGGTGACAACGTGCTCGCGCGATGCAAACTGCCATGGAAAACTGGCGACAGGATTACCCGTGTTAAAACGGATTACACCATGTTGTGCAAAGAGGGCGCGCGGGCAAAATGTCAGAGTTTTTCCTGTCGACGGTCCCATAAAACTGATGACAAAGGGCGTTGTTTCTTTGCATTGACGTTAGGACCTGTAGGATCGAGGGTTTGCCAAGGGTATCGTGGGGTGGGGTGGGGGGCAGGCAGAAGGGTGGCTGTTTTTGCCTCTCTGTGTGCACTGTCGTCGTGGTGTGTTCGTGTGATAGAGTTGTGTCGTTCGACGTTGCTGACTCGCTTATGGTTTCGCATTCCTGTCAGCTGAGCGCGCCACGCTCTACCTTGGTTCCCTAGTTTTCACCACGATGGCGTTGCCGTTATTAAGTTCGGTCACGTGACCGTCAGGCGCGGAATCTACGGGAGCTTGCTTTGGTAAAAACGTCGTTTGATATCAAGCGCTTGTAACCGACGCAGTTGATATCGGTGAATCTATATCTCGAGTAGCTGTCGTGTTATTATCGTCTGCTGGAGTAAACAGGGTATGTAAAAAAGTGCGCGCAAGTGAATCGCGAAAACGGAGTTTGTTTCGAGTCATGATTCAGCTGGAGGCTAGTAAGTAATCGATAGATTATTTTCATATTAAATTTGAACATTTGAAAGCTCATATTCAGAGTGTCGGGATCACTTACAATTTCAATTTATTCGAAAAAAGTTCCAATATAAAAAGCTAGTTCACATCACGAAATTAAATTAGTCAACACGTTAAGATTTATTACAGTATAGGGGTACTGGGTATGTACACTTCGTTACTGTGATCAAGTTACAATAACTAGAAATGAACGTAATGCGACCGCAAAGTAGCGTTTTTACCGAATCGTTTAGTTGGAAATACACTTGCGGTCGTAATAGATGTCCACCTCGCTCCTGTTACTTCAAGCTTGCAATATAGCAGTTAAGTGGACAGTGGTTATGACCATGCATTTCAACTGACTTCCCTCTATAAACAGGTTATAGTAAATTATGTTTAAGTTCGATAAAGTTAAACAGAAACATATGAAAACAGACCTCTGCTATTAGTTCGGTGCAAAAATATAGATGCACTCTCTCGCTTTATGTTTTGCACAAATAATTTTATGAAGTAATCGCATTGCTCACATTCTTTGTTCACGTTGTACAATTTGACTTCTAACATATCACGAACATACGTCGAAGTCAAAAGAAATAGGAAATTACAGGTTTCGAATTAACATTGAATGTGTACATTGTGGGATAAGTTTGTCATAAAGAATATTCAAGCTTTCAATGGAACAACTCTATGGAGATTAACGAGTAAGAGGTATCTAGTTTTCCGAAATTCCAACGGAATTTCGAATGGAGTAGATCGCTCTCGGCTGGAGCTCGAATTGATATTTTAGCGAGAGCATTGCTTGCGAATTCGCCACGCGGTTTGAAACGTCGAGGTTCGTGTGCACGCGAAGCCTCGCCAGATGGCGTTTCAGTTGTTTAGCGCTACCGGTTGCACTGTTCGGGCACCGGTACCGCGGCACCACGTCCCTGAACGCTGCGTTCTAGCCCGTCAACTGCGCAGTTGACACAGCCCGCACGTCGCGTAGCTCCGGTGAGTTTTCAGCAGAAACACTGTTCTTCTTTTTCATCTCTTGATTTTCCGTCATTTCGCGAGCCATACGCGACGACTGGGTCACGCGGGCACCTCTCGGTTCGTTCACCTCGAGCGAGCTCAGTCATCGAATTATAGCTGCTCGGTCTTCTACAAGCACCGATCCCCTGTTGATCCACGACCGGCGAAACGTACCACGAAATAACGATAACAGTTCCACAGATTTCCCGGGCTCGAATAGCCCGCCCGATTAACGTGAATTCGAGCTTTTCACGGGACTGCGTCGCAGGCTTCGCAGATCCACGGTTTTGAAATTGCGACGCACGGATTCGCTCGTTCTCCGACGAGAACGCCGACAAGCGATGCACGACGCGGAGCTGGGTCATCGATTTACTAACATCATTATTTCCGAAAGCGATTTCACGAATAATAAGCCTTCAAGTATCGGAATTTTCAATATAAATCTAGTTGAATCCGTTTTTCGTTCGTACAAGGCATATTTCATGCTGGGCCAAAACCGACCCAGCTCCGCCCTAACTCGTTATTATTTATAAAAGCGAATCCACGGGTAATAAACATTCAGGTATCGAAATATCGAATACCAGATCAATCGAAGTAGGTTTCAGTCCGTAGATCGTATGTTTTATGGTGGGTCAGGAATGACCCAGTTTCGCATTTTGTCCAGCTGATTGAACCGTGTATTCGACACTTGAAACAATACCCACTGTGGGAATTGTGAATTACTGTAGGCTATCCACTGCGCAATTTTCACGTTCGACGTGTAGTCACGTTCTGAACATCTCACCTACCAGCGGCGACTTAATAGCCCTGAAAAATTATTTAGAAATCCTTATAAAAATTGCGTTTCGAAAATTTGTTTGCAGTAAAAATATAAATTTAGTTTACGGGGGCTATCTCATGTCGCAGAAGAACAATGGATTATCTTACCGCTTCGTTTTTTCATGATCACCGAAGATTTTCTATACGCCCTCTTCCCATTGTGTTTTCTCTGACGTATTTCGACGTTATCGATTGTTGAAGAGAACGCCACGTTCTTCGGCAATCTCCGCAGAAAAACAACAGATAGTTTCTTGTTTTCTTGTCACGCTCGGTTTAGTCGAAATGAAGAATTGGAGCAGGTTTATGTAACTTTAGATTTGTGTATCCTTTCTTCAATAACTCTGTACATTTTCGCGCACGACGAGTACGTTAGAATGTTCGATGTTCTGTGGTTGCATCAGGAGTTTAGGTACTTTATAGTTACATTAGCATCTTAGGCACTTCATGGACATGCTGACGTTTTGGATACTTTATGATCGTTTTATTGCCCTGGGTACTTTATAGTAAGATTGGTATCATGTGTACTTTATGATCACATTAGCGGTATTAGGCACTTTATGTGCACACTAGTTTAGCGACTATATGAGACTATGAAAGACCGAGAAAGGTTGTAGATAATCCTCAAAGAGTTATCTTTTCTGACTACTGCACAGTTAGTTGAGGTTCATTCAGTCTTATTTATTAATTTGTTTATACATATTGTTCAACTCATTTATTCTATGTAAATACATTGTTCATCTTATCAATCTACCTCTACATGTTGGACAACCAAACGATTATTTTAAAACTATTGGTCAATGTATCGCGTTGGTACTCCCCCGGTAACGCTGTACTAATGAGTTAGGTACTTCGTGGTTGGTTCTTTTTCTTAAATACATCATGTCTACCTTAGTATCTTGGATACTATGCGATCATACATCATTATCGCTCATACCTTGTGATCATATCGTAAGGAGATTCGTGGGGAATTGATTAATGATTAACTACTAACAAACTCGTAACGTAACACACATTTGTTAACAAAACGTTAATGCTACGTGTAGATTGATAAATAGTGATATATATAACTATTAAACGTATGACACGATTTACCGCAAGCACACTACAATATTAATATTTTAAAATTCAAAATTGTTGGAAAATTTAAAAAATTGACGATGTCAGTACATGATTTTGCCTCTATTACAATCATTAACGGGGCAAATAACATTCAATTTGGCTTCTATTTTCTCGCAATCGGCGCGGACAATTTTTATTTTGCATAAAGATCCGCAGTCTATGTATCTATGACCATGCTACTGGCTTCAGTATTTTGCGCACTTCGTTCCTAGCTACTTCTACGTTCATTCGATATGAGTACTCGGGTGCTTTATATCAATGCCAGTCGATACTTGAACAGTCTTTAGTTTACCAAGCAATCATTCCCAAATAAGCCGGACCCAGTTGTTAATCCATTGCGCAAGAACCGTAACGACAAATTCGATCATGATGTCTTTAATGCTCCGAAGAAACGGGGGCAGCAAGGTGTTTCGTACCGAATTTCTGGCCGCGGCGTCTCTATTGAGAGCCCGATATGTTCGCGGAGCAATTGAAGCGTGGCGAAACGACGACATCGTCGCGACAGATGTTCCTCTCGCCGTAAATCTCTTACGACGGCTGCTTATCGATAGCAGCACGCGCCACGCTCGACACCTTCTGCTCGGCCTTCGTTCCATAAATTCTACATTCAGGCAGAAACGAACTGCATTTACAACTGCAGCCACGCCATCCGAAAATCGTCGCGACGGCACTTCCATCGAATCGGCTCTTCTTCACGATCAGAAACACGCGCATTCTCGTTACTCGATACTCAAATATTTGTACTATCTTCTTTATCGGTCGATTGAATCGCACCATTTTTACGAGCTATCGAGAGATGCGCGTTCACGTTTCTACTAGTTGAAGCATCATTGAGTTTTATGGTCTGTATTGCGAAGATCATCTGCACAGTGGTGCATTTAATTTGCTTCATGTTAAACGGTTTGTTGGATATGTAATCTCGAACTTGTTTTAGAAATGAATTCGTTCATCAACCTTAGGAATACCGGGTCACGAGCTGTCACGCGCAAACCTAATAAGTAAAATATAAAAACAAAATGTTTGACTAACGTTATTGATTTCTTATAGTCAGTGTTTTCTACATACAGCAATGAGGTTCTCTGAATGTTAGACACACAGGTGTATAAAAGAATAATTTTTGAGAATTTTTTACAGGTAGTAAATAACTGATATTTAACGTTTAGGTGAACTTGGTGTCGTTAAGTCGCGATTCCACTACGAGATTCGTCGTTTCTCGATTACCGTGGGTATTTATTGGTCCGGGACAGCATCCTAACCGGATGTATCCAAGTCTGAACGGAAAGTTCGGCCGCTGGTCGGGAGTTACCCGCGTCCAGACAAATTTACGGGATTTTCGCAGGCACGCGATGATTTCGCCGCGCCGCTTTGCCATTGTATTCGCGGGACCAGCCTCGTTCATTGTTACACGGCGGCGTGGCTGGAAAATTACGAGGCTCCCTTCGTCTCTTCCTCTTTCGCGTTCCCTCATCCGGTCTGGGTTAGTATCCGCCGAACAATGACGTGGAAAAGCCCAAGGAGGCTTGAACGCGCGTCCCCGCGTATTGCTTCCTCTTTTTCTTCGTCCGCGTTTTTGTTCTTGCTTCCGCGGGCCTCGACGATTCTCGCTCGTCGAGAGCAGCACGCGTTTGGCCCTTCGATCCGCGGGTTCATCGAGGCCATTCTACTTTGCTGTACTACGTTAATCGAGTAATCTACGAGCGACATGGACGACAGAGCGCCGAATCGAATTTTCGCGTCGATGGACCCTCGAGGAAATTCGAGCGCAGTGAAAATTGACGAGGGGTTTTTGTCCTTGGCCTGGCTGTAAACGTTGGCGACTCGTTGGTCGAAATACACTACATAATAGTTTCAAAGATTTATAAAAATATTTAACTTCATGTATATACATTCAGTTATACATTCAATTTTCAAATCTTTCTGTATTGAAAAGCTTCGTCTCTCTTTAATAATGATGATAAATTTTCCTTCTTACTTCGAACGGGGTATACTCCATCTCGGTTCACCATTGATGAATCAAACGTAAAAAAATGGGGTTAGTCGTTAAAAACTCAGCGCACACCGCGGATCATTAACCGACCACACGAAGTCCAATATTCAGTGCACTCCTCGTCAAACAATCAAAATAATAATTGTTGCTCTTGATAAAAAAATGGCCTCGCCAAATGTTGGCCTCGCCAACAGGATCATTGAAACTCGACCCAGAATCTGGCGGGGCCGTGCCTCGTATCGCCTTACATTCCCAAGAATATGAGCGCCGTTCTATTTCATTCGAACAGGCTGCAGCGCTGCGCCGTCAGAAAGACAATCAGCCGAACGTCTCCTTGTTTATCGGCGTTTGTGAGAGCAAGTTGGACGGCGTGTCGACGAAAGCACTCGTCCGAGCCTTGATTTCCTTTTGCAAGACTCAGTTTGTAGGTCGTCGTTGAAAGAGCGACGAGTATCGTGCAACCTTCGCCGAACGGAGGTAATAATAAGGTTGTACGCTCGTTGGATACGGTAATCGCAGCGCGCGCTCTCTCGCCGCGATAATGTCCGGCCTTCCCTTCCCACCGGTCTTCGGAAAATGTACATTACCGGCGTTACCGGGAGTGAAAAGCTTCACGAACCTGTGCCATAAATTGGCACCGATTGAACCGTCGGTCAGGCAAATTCTCTGGTGAAGTGTTTGAACTCGGTTCAATACGCTCGGCTTATTCGAGCCTCACGTTTTTGATAATTGTAATTAACCTAGGTTGCAGCAACTCATCGTTGGTATGTTCTGGAACGAATATTTACGGATGCGAATTTTCTGCCCACGGTTTGCAGCATTGTGTTCGAACGGAACGAAGTTTCCGATCGACCTATACGTACATTGCTCGAATGGTTGTTCGAGCGACTCGTTGCGAACTTGAAGCAGTTTTTTGTTATGGGACTTCGACAGTTCGAAGCCCTTTCTACGCGAGCACCCATTCGCTAATTCGCGCGTATTCCATTCTATCTACTTTGCTGAACAACTTTCGGACGATCACCTTCCGAGTGGAAAGCCTTTAATTACTGAGGCACGGGGACCGTTCTTGCTCTATTCCGTTGGCCTACGGTCCCCATCCTCGCGCCGCTCTCCCACATTTCACGGAAAGAACTGGGTTCGTTCAATTAATTTTCATTATTAACGGAATTACTCCCCGAGTCCCTCGGCCGAGGTCTCTCTCACTCTCTATCTCGGTCTCGTTATGGACGCCGCTGATCTCCTCTATTTCTTTCCTCCTTTTCAACTCTGTCGACCATTTAGAGTTAGATAACCACTTCATCTTGGTCCCGACCTCGCTCTTTTTCGAGGATTTTAACCCATTAACGCCTGGCGACCTATTTCTCCGACACTTTCGTTTTGTTGAGCTTTCGTTGGCCGCGCCGACTGCGAAAAATTAACATAAAAGAGTCATCGATGTGGAGCGGGTACGTTAACTAGTTAATGCGGTGCTGCGTCGCTACTTTTAAACTCTGGAACGCGTGTTTACCCGACTGACGCTGAAAATGTACATCATTTTAAATGCTTTCAATGTACTATTCGACGAAATTTCAAGGATTTTTGACGTATACTCGTATTTTGTGGTCGAATCCCACGGTCTGTATTTAAGTGTCAGGATCTTTTGAAATTTTTAATGACTACAGAGTTGTATCCAGCGAAGTTTCGCTCGTTACTACATTACAATATCATTCTTGTAATTTCTCTTGTTCTTCGTTACTTGCTTCAGTGCTTCCTGTCTGACCATTGCAGCTTTATCCCCTTACCTTACGACACCTCCCGTAGCTGCGCTAATTGCAGCTATTCTAACGTTAATAATTTAACAGAATTGCAAGAAAATTGTTCCGTGCATATCTACGTTTATTTTAAATTGAATAATATCCGGGTTTATTAGGTTCCGTTTGCAACCTTTACCTGGACTCCGATTCGATGTCGGAATGGACTAACGTAATGAGGGCGGATTATTGTAATCAGCCCGTTAGTACGGCTAATTTTTATCATCTTCAGCTGATCAGCTCTTGAACTACTAAATGAACCGAACCGACTCATTTCTTATTCCACAATTATCGAAAATGTAAACGTACGGTTGAGAAATACTAATAATTAGACTACGGATTTTATGCATTTACAATGAAGACGTGTGGGTAAAATTTCAAACAGCAAAAATATTGAAAGAATTTAGAAGCGTCAATATATTATTTACAATTTTATAAAGTCATTAAAAGAAGAAGGACATTTTTATTTGATTCTCCTCTTTTTGTAATTGATGTAGAAAATTTTTATAAAACTAAACAACATATATCAATCACATTTTTTGCTTGGTACGATTAGTATTAATCATTCACTTGCCTTTTATCGATCCTCAAACTTGGCTCCACCGGACTGTACAGGGTGTATAAAAATTATCTGTCACGGCCACCATAGCGTGATTCTACATCTCATGATCGGTAAAGATCTCTTAAAAAAACTTCCCGAAAAATTTTCCTGATTTTTCCTGACTTTTTTAAGGTTTTGAAGGTCAAATTTTTTTATGATTGCATCGTGTTCTAAAACTCAGTCAAGGAAAATTTTGCGGGAAGTTTTTTTAACAGCTCTTCACCCATCATGAGTTGTAGAATCACGCTATGGTGGTCGTGACACATTATTTCATACACCCTATACCCAAACATTCTAAATTTTCCCGAGATTCGGGTACCCGTTTCTAGAAGAGTGCGGATACAAATTGTTTCGGCTAAACTCTTGCAATTTTAGTAGGAAACAAAAATTAAACCTAGATAGAGCGTTAATTAAAACGGCCTAGAAACATCGGATGAACTCGCGACAAACACGTCGTTGCAGGGTGTAAAAACAAGGGGATTAATCGGACCACTAATTTCGATCGTTCGTGTAACGCGTTCGGAGGGTCGGCTTTGTGAGGATCGGATCGGCGCGGCGGGTACGCGTCCACGTCGCTCGTTCCGTATTAACCAAGCGTTGGTGGCGTGGTATGGCGTTGCATGGCATGGCGTGGCATGGCGTAGCATGGCATGGCATGGCATGGCATGGCGTAGCGTGGTGACGAGTGGTGCGTTTCACGCCGGTAGATTAAATCATGGTTACGCGCGGACCGTAAGAGGCCAGGCTGGCGCGAAGCGAGCCGCGTAACGCGGCCTTTGCGCTCGAGGAATACGCGTAAGAGGGAATCGTCTGGCGAGCTGCGAAACTACAAAGCCTCCGTTCTCGATTGTGTACAGTGTGGTTTACGAGCTTCCGGTCTCCTACCGAGCATCCGGCTCCGCTCTACACCGCTCCGCATCATAGAATTTCTCCCGCAGCGATCGCACTCGCGCGCGCTCGCGTCTCTGCGCTCCGTTATCTCGTTCCCGGAGGATGAATCGGTTCGCCGGACCGGGTCTCGAATCTCCCATACACGGGCGTGCCTCGCCAACAGGATCATTGTCCTCCGTCCCGTGCCATTCTAAAATGGATATATACCTTTAAATGGCATCGGCTGCATTGAGCCACTCTCTCAATGTAGATCCACGCTGATTTCCGGCGCGATTCGTTTGTACCCGACCACTGTTCTGGAAGTTACTAGCCGCTGTTTGACTTCTTCTTCTCCTGCGGTTCACTATAGCCGACCCCTATCCATCTACGAATTACTCGCTTCGCACGAGTTTTCGATTCTAGATACGGGAAGGTTCCTTACATCGAAAACGTGTTCATATTTTTGAGCAGAAAAAATTCAGAATAATCTTATGCAAACATTGGCACGAAAAATAGGTCGATTTTTTGGATCACTCTTTCTGGTCGTTCACCAGGAACCTTGAATTCTCTGAGAGGAATTCACTGTCCCCGGTTCAACCGCATGGTGAAGCCGATGACGGAAACGACTTCGCGAATCGTTGAAATTCTTGCTGTCGTCGATGAAAATTGTCAGGCACAGGAGGGATCGGGTATCGTCGGTCGCGATATGTGTCGGACCAGAGAATCGACGGGAAGTGTCAGCGTCAGTGGTCGATCGACGTGGTTCCCCGGCTTCCGGGACAACGTACATGTTCCATGACCCAGATCGCGCACGCGGAAGTAGCGCAAAGCGGCTTAATCTAATTTTTCCGTTTAATCACCTAGTCGCCACGCAGTGCTACGTTATTCGTTCACTGACATCACCTGGCGAGAGTTAATTATACTCTTGGCTTTAAGACGGGGTCGGCAGCGTCGCAATAGCCGGATTACACACGCGAAATCCTTACACGAACGTGCTCATCTGTCTCGCACCCTGTTCTTCGGATACGTTCCTGTATCTCGCTATTCATCACCGGACATCAATTCCATTTTCTGTCCGCAACGAAAATTTAAAACTTACGTATTTTAAACTTAGTCAAATAATGAATATAGTAATTATCTTCTATTATCAATGTTTAAGAACAATTCTATTCCCAGGAGAAATCAATAACGAATTACCGTCGTGAGCTAGGTATTACCACTATTTTGTTCAATTCAAGCAGGAATAAGGGAGAATAAGGGGTAGAAGAAGAAAGCAAGAGGAGGTAGAAAAAGCAAGACACGGACAGAGTTAGACAAAGAAGAAGAAGGAAGGTGAAAAGGTGAAGAGAGAGAGAGAGAGAGAGCAAGGCGCAGATAGGTACAGAGGGTGGAAGCAAGGCTGGGCAAAGAAGTCGGAAGCGGCCGAGGGAAAGAAAGAGGATTCGAGGAGATTTAATACCAGATAGGATTGAGAGGAAAGGATAGGGCCGAAGGTAAACAGCTCCCCTAAAAGAGGACTGAATTTGTATTTTGTCACCCGCAAGCACATGCATAGCTAAGCCTGCGGCCGGCTCTGCTGGTCGTAACAACAGTGCCCAAGGGACGTGTAAATTTTAACGGGTTCGCGTGAGCTCGGTCTGGACACGCCCACGTTCCACACAGTCCATCGTTTTCTTTTTCCGCCCTTGGGGACGGCGAGTCGGTCTTCCAATCATCCCCGATGGACACCGCTATTCCTTTTGTTTGCTTTTTTAACGGATCACTCGATGTCGTCTTGTTAGGCTTGTCATAACATAGCCGGGCGCCGCGTGCCTACTGCAATTGCACTTGTAACAGCGTTATGGGAGTCTGGCGATTTCGATGTACTATATCTACGGCTGCTAAACCCGGCCCCGAGTGGCCGTAATGCTTGTTACCGGCAGCCATCCATGGGCCACTTAACGCTAGAACTGCGAACTAGCTGTTGTCACGGGTTTGTAACTTGTTATGAAAAATGTTGCAGGTACCAGTGCTCTCGGCGAAGTAATTTGTTTGAGAAGGATGGAAACGACTCTTCGTTCGCTTATTAGTTTACTCTCCCGCACAACAAAGATAACCTCCGCCTCCCCCGAAACTGAACTGTAAGATAGTGTCATCCTCCAGTAAAGTGTAAGTCAACGGACGACTAAAGCTGACACTCGGATCAACAAGTTCTAGGAAAAAGCAAAGCTTTTAGGATCAAAGACTCGACTCTTCTCTTGGACACTTTATTAGCTGCCAGGGATTAGCTGAAGCCATCGCTGGGACTTGTCTGCAGCTCTAAAAGCCGTCTCTTTAGTTTGAAGCCGTATGGAAGCTGAATCGTTAGACTGGGTAGAGGCATAGCGTCGCAAAGTCGACTAAGCCTAGATCGCGAGTCGAGACGCATCTTCTGGAGATGTTATTCGACGCACGGTTATCCGTCGGTGCCGTCGGTGGATATTTGTCGACGTCGGTGGTTGCAAACGCTTAGGCAGGCCCGATAGAGGTTTCGTGCGGAGCTTTTAGCGGATCCCAGACGACGAGCCGTTCCTCGTTGACTCGATAAGCTTTTGTTTCCATTGAAAACGTCGGGCTCGTTGTTTCCCGTGAGCTCGAACCAAGTTGTTCGAGGTATTAATCAACACTGTGGAAGGAACAGCGGATACCATCTCGACGGATCAAGATAGCATTACGCAAGGACTCGTGTCTCCCATTTTCGAACCTCGTATTCTCAAGTCAATCCTGAAGTTATTTTCGATTTTCGACGTTTGATGCTCGCTAGTTGATCCAGACTTTCTCGTTGTCGTATAAAATTTCTCCTCCGTGTCGCGTTCTCAATTACTCGGACGTCGATACTCGTCTCGACTGTCCACGGAGGGTGGAACCTGGGCGACAGGGTGGCAGACTTGCAGTCTTCCGCGTTCAATAATTTCAGACCACGATAATGGAAGTATGATGTAGGATAACAGATTTCGTGTCTATTCAATGAACGGTCCTGAGTTTGCGGTATTGATTGTGGTCGATAGTTAAGAGCCTCTCGGGTGTCAACGCGCGTAGAAAGGAATAGATTGTATATTTGTTAGTCGTCAGGTGTCTGCTTTCTTTGAAATTTTTAACAGGTTTAGATAACTCGCGAGATTGCGGCAGCTTGGAGCTACTAGTCTGTGATAGATTTGATGAAGAGGTATCGAAACTAGGAGAAATGATTCTGCGGAAGCCACCCTCTGTCTTTATGACCTAGTTATAGTAGAATCGATAGAAAGATAGATCTTCTAAAAAGACACGTTCCAAATTATAATTAAGAGCAGTCATCCTCTATCTCTGTCATCAGAGACAATTTTCAATTTCAAATTAATATCGTAAACTGTTCGAATATAAGTCCAAACCACTTAACGCCAAATTTGAGTAGAATAGAAATGACAAAATGCAGCAAGAAGCCCTGAAGCCAGACACGAAAAAATAAATCCGATCGACTTCTTTTTCTTTTCAGCGCGGAATGAACAGTTAAGTTTGACGAGCAAATAGCCGGCGAATTAATTGACAATAATTTTCTGTCTTTGCAGGAGGGATCTCGCGGTGATCGGAAAGAGGGGGGTAAGAGGGGACGCAAGCCTGGAAGGAAAGCGTCCGATAAGGCGGATATGAAAGCCAAGCTTGGTAAGATCCTAGGTAACGCATTTTGATAATCCAACTTAACTCTGCTAATCCTTAAAGGACAGTTCAATATCCAAGATGAGACGCCTGAAATTACCATTTTGATTAACATCGCGGTTTAAACCGAACTTGAACGTCCACTGTCAACACTCGACTGCCGATTTAGTCTCCTCAAAATTAACGCTCGAAAATTACCATATTTCGTACAAATTTTTAATCACGCTATGGTATGCTTATATCCATTCTAAGCAATTTTCTAATCATATCGTGTGGTTCTTCAAGTTTTTGTTCTTAAAAACGTATCATAATTATACTACTTAAGCAAAAAGTTGAGTTATCTTGAAAGTCTAGGGCTAAACGTAGTAAGGGTGAATACACGCAATTCCACACACATACATACAATGAAAGAAGTCATGAAGTAATGAAAATTGTTCAGACAAATGTCCAGTTGCTAGAAATAAAATATAGTGGATGATAAATGTAGATTGCAATTTGTAACTGTTAATACATTGTAGAAAAATGATAAGGATTCCGTGTAGATAGACTTTCATTTAAACGGATAAATTGTAAGGAACGAGCGAATGAGACTATGCTATCCAGTGTAACCAGTGGTCCTAGCTCAGGGGTGCATTATGGTAGCGAAATAATTCAAAATTATCGCGGGAGATAGTCCGGGCCGCCGATATTACGATATCGACGTAAATCAGGTTTGCAATTTCGAGAGCCTGATCCCGCATAAACAGGGGATTTCCAAAGTGTTTGGCCAAACTTTCCCATTATCCGACGGAACGACAACGGGCCGGGATAGTCGCGGTTATACCGGGAGCTGCCTTCGAGGACCATGATTTCGAAGAAAAGCATTTGCGAGCCATGCTCCGGCCGATTAGCGTGCCGCGTTGATGTAGCTCGGCTAACCGCTCGAAAAGGTACACGGGAACCGTTCTGGTTTTCATTTCCCCGGAAACCCGAGAACACATTCGGCCAAGGAGTCGGGCTGGTGGCGAGAGCCAGACGCATTAAGCTCGAAAACAGAATGTAACTGGCCGAGTTACACGGGCCAGGTGAGAATTACAGGTCTGTTGATTGCGCGACAGGAGCCGAGTGGCCTCGGGACTCGCGCGACACCCTAGGAATATTTATCTGCGCCGCGGAATGAATATTTATGTCGGGTCAACCTGGCTCTGGGAACCGATGTTCTCGATCCCAGTCTCCAGGGATTCCCAGACGATGGAATATTCCCTGTGTTTTACAATTCCGCGACGGGTGAACCTTGAAGACCGCGCTCACGAGAGCGAAGTCGCCTTCCGAATCGCCCTGAGACTGTTCGCGAATCTCGCAGCTGCTTCAATCAACTGAAGTAGGTCTGGTCTGGAATCCTGTTATACGGGTGTTCGAGTGCACGGGATAGTCGTTGTAACTCGAACTTGGTCGCGAAATTAGGGCTTCGGGGCTCTCGGTGCTCTCGTATTCCCGGTGACGGATGTTCGAGTACAAGCAGTTTGAAAAATTCGGAACACCCTTCTGGGGTATGCTTCTCGAAAGATCTTTTTTCGTTTCTACAAATCGTGTTGCATTTCTGAGAAATTATTAGAAAGAAAAGGATAGAGTACATTAAAAATTGTAGCATGTAGCTGCATATTATACGCACAGCTTCTCCTTAGACAAAATCTGAATTCGCAAAGCGGAAAAGAATCTCCTGATCTGCATCTATGCTAATGGAATGCACACTTCGAGGTGTCTCACATTTTTAGGAGACCATGTAGAAAGCGCATTACGTTCCGTTTAAGATTATCGATTTCGATTAAGATAGCTGGAAGTTTAGAGTTACGAGAACGTACCTACTTAGTATAGTTGAAGATTATGCTTGCTTCTAGATCCACCAAGAGCATCGCGTACAGGTCACAAAGTTTCCTAGAAACTGTCGGTCTGTAAATTTGCTTTACCTCCGGTGTATACCCATAAAACCAGTTCTGGTTACCTTAAGTAGAATCGGTATTAGTCAGACAACCGAAATAGACTGTTTACGAGTGCTCTTCTGTGTCTTTGATCAGTGTATAACTCGTTCAGTCCTAAGTTTGAACTTTCTTCGAATGATGCTTGAACATTTTCGTGAAGTGTACGGTTTAGTAGTTAATCGAAATTGTGAAGAAAAAGATATAACACAACATTCCATTTCTGACAGCTTTGCACTGGTTCTCTGAATTCGTAAGAAACCTGATGAGAGCTTTCCGACAAGCTTCCACAAATTCCCAGCGATCGTCTCGTTGTCCATTAAGAATTTAATACATCCTATAGTCTGAGAAACGTTGCTCCAGATTGTTCTCGCTGGCTCGTGCATCAAAGAAAATCGCGTGGACTGAAACCATCGGGCGGATTCGATGTTGCAGCCGCTCGGCGTGGTCATAGCTTTCGCAGTTTCACCCTGGGCACATTCGAACTGGTTTCTAACGTCGAGAGAGAAAGCTCAGTGGACGGGCGTCGGACTCTAAGCTCGTTTTACGACCAACGAACTTTCGCGTCCGCAATCCCGCGCTACTCCCGACTCTGCGGCCGAACCGCGCGATTCCTCTTATATTCTTGTTGTACGCGATTCCGTAATTCCGTATCCGTTTCCCTCGCGTGCGGCCGGCTTGCTACGCTGTCCACGCTTTTCCAGCGGTTGAATCGACGTCGTCGTATGTACAGGGCGTTCCACTCTAAGAGACCAATATCGCTTTTCCGTCATTGGAAGGTGGATGACCTCGAAAAAGTCCCTCAGAGGGACCACATGACGTCACGTGCCACGAATTGCCCCACAAAGGGTAACAATAATGGGGTTACTAGGTGGTGTCATGGTCTGTACCGTCGGGTCGTGATAGAATACCCAGCCTCATAAGCCAAGAACAGGGTGTGGACCAGAGGCGAATAGGACAACACCGCTGAACGCGGATAGCGGGCCAGCGGTGGTGGGAGATACGCCCACTATCGGGTTGTGGACAAGGTCCTTTAGGCCCTGGGCGGTGGGGGTGTAGCAGGTATGGCGATAAACTGCGTAGGCAATGATAATCACCCCAACTTCATCTGAGGGGGGAGCCGAGTCCGGCACTACCCTCTCCACCAACACCGGAGAGTCGGTGTCCGCAACAGGATTCCCCCACCGTCCGTAAACAAAAAAGAAGGATGCCCAGTCTAAACACAAATCGTGATGTCACTATCTCGGTTAGACTACACTACACCTTCGTAACATCACTCGGGTTCTAACTATAGTATTTCCTACACTATCATGTTAGATATCCCCCGATCTGGTAACGCTGACTCCAACGGAAACAGCGGCCTGCTCGTATTTGTAAACTGAAAAATCAAAAACAATTTTGGTGGTGATACTGCCTCGAGTGCCACTACTCAATGAATCACCCTGTACAACCAACGGCCCACCCACGGCCCCAACTTGTCCCCGGTATCTTGTCGGTCGCAATTTCTACCGTTGTGCCGATCGATCTGTTTCCCCACACGGCGTGTAAGAGTCGTAAATCCAATTTCCCGTAATTTCATTCGCGCGGACGGGATCCCGTCGGGACGGACGGCAGCGGTTCCGTTTTTCCACCGACGACGGCCGGACTTTGTTCAAGCCCGCGCAATTTCTCGGTTCTATCTAGACTGCGCGGATTAGCTCCAAATGGAGTCGCAAATTTGCTTCTCACCGGCTTTTAACGTAGCTCGCGGACACATTAACTGCCGGCGTCACGATTACGTGACTTTCCCAACCAATTTTCGCCGACCACTTGTCACGGTGCTGCGATTCTTCTTGATTTATACTGCACGACACAGATCTCGCCTTCAGTCCAACTCGGATTTCAAGAATATTAATTCACGAACATTCTTACGCGACAGGATTCTGTACACTCTTCTGAATAGAACAGTGTATGTCTTGTGCGCTGTTCGGGACAATTCGATCCAACAGTCCCGACACTTTTTGTGATTGTTAGACCGTACATTGTTATGCAATAATAAAAATTGTAAAACAAAAGGCAGAATCTATTTCTTTGTTCAATAATTTTAATTAGTCGAACATGATAATATTCTTAAATTCTTCTAATGTGTTCACAATTTTATATTTCACCTATACACATCTGTGTTATAAATGCATAAAATTTACAGTGTAATTAGAACATATCCAAAAATCGTCGAAATCGGAGGGTAGCTGTTCTACAGGTCTACCTGCGTCGTATTCAGGTGGAGGATCTCGCGAGGTCCTCTTCCAGGATACATTAGCGAAAAACGGACATGGTGCGAGGGCGGTACGTTTACCGGTGCGTAAAAGGCAGGCTTAGTGAGCCGTAGTCGCGGTAATAACCGCGACGTCTGATCGTAAAAGACTTTATCGCGGCAATTCACCGTCGGCGCGGGATATTATCATCGATTCAGGTGGTCGAGCGTATAAACATGGAGGAAAAAACTTGTTGTTTCCATATCTTTGCCTCAGTGCCTTGCGATATGAGAAAGATTCATCCATTTTTTGGATCGAGATGTTGGACGTTTTCTCCTACTGGATTATTAACAGACCACTGTGCGGCATCTTGCTAGCGAGTCAATGACATTGCCCCCATTCGTCAGGACCCGTTGGTGGCCACGGGCACTGGTCCCGACCACTCTGTGAAAAATCGCCCGTCACATTTTGAGGCGTGCGAATTTATCGTCCGATGGTTACGTCGAATGCGGCCGCGTTGCGCCGCGCGTTCTTCGCTTTCGTTTGTAATTTTTGCTCCCGGAATTTATGGCAGCTCCGGCGGAAGGGACCTGGGAATATTTACCGAGACCCGTTTTTCCGGCATCGAACGGTTTTCGGTGGGCGACGAATGCGCCGGATCCCGTAATTTCGGTTAATGAATAGCTCGTTTAATTGCTCGGTTAATTGTGGCGCTCGATTGCCGTCGCCGGGTTTCCGCGCTTTTTACCAAGGAAACAATTGTTATTTGCGCTTGCGTCTGCTCGTCTAGTGGCTTGAAAATGAACCGATCTTGGACGATTCTATGCGGGAAGATATAACAGTGACAATTTTACTTTTGTTCGAAGCTTTTTCTTTGGAATAATCTTCGTTCCGCAATCTTTAGATTTCCTTTGGCTGGGGATAATGTCTGAGTAATTCTGGCTGTTTCTACTTAACGAGAAAAAGATGTCATGCAATTGCGGCATACGAAAACCTTGATAAGTCTGCCATATAATTTTATTTTCCTTTTTATGCGGCCAAGTTACTAATGAAGAAAAGAGAAAGAAAAATAATAAAAACACAAAAATGTGAACAACTTGCATCAGTCTTCCTCGAAAAATATTAATACGGTATAGCACTGTTGTTGTTCATATTAAAGTAGTCAAAATTGTAGTTATAAAATACAAAACAATGTAACAGACCAGTTTTGGAATATCTACAATAACTCTTCGGTTATACCAGATTTTCGACAGCACAAAATTTTTCTTTGTGTGTGTGTGTGTGTTTGTCCCAACGCAAAAGGTCGAAGATTCTTCAGACAACTGGTCAAATATTTTTGTCCGGCAACGTAATTAACGCAAATTGGAGCGATCGGTAATGGTCAGACATACGAACAAAACGGCATTCAGTGGCTCACTCGGCCGATGAATTTCCCGACCGAATTTTCGCCGAAAGCTTTGTTACGAGTACATTTTCCATTCTTTTTCCACCGGGCAGAATTGCGACCTACTCGTTTGCACCGCTTCTGTTCGCGCTCGGCTCTCGTATTAGTTTTACGCTGGGCTCGCGGCCGCTTCAATTTAACCCTTACAATAAAAGCGTAACAATAATTTCCTGAGTAGCCCGGAGATCTCCCACGGTGAAGTAATTCGCGAAGTGTGCTCCAATGGCCGGCGAAGTTTAACCACTTCGTCACGCAAATACGCGTCCCAGCATTATTGTCGCGCTCGTTTGTTCGCCACTTTGAGGAAGAATTTATACATCTTTCACAGGTCGCATTTGCAATTTCTATGCGTTATCATACACGCCGTGACGTGCTCGCAAATTTATACGAAAGGAAAAATACCGTCTCTGTTACACGTCGGTTCGTCGGGCCGTGTGCGAAGGCGGCTCGATCGCTTTTTCCTAGTATCGTTAACCGGTGAATTTTTACAGCCGGCCGTTTCGACAATTGTATTTTCCGCGACGGCCATTTCGACGTCGACGTCGCGCGTTGTTCGCGCTTCACCGGGGCACCAAGATCGCAGGGAATCGTCCAAGAAAACATCGCTTGAAAAAATACCTTCCCGTTTTATTAGAATTCCCGTTCTGCTTATCACGGGGGCAGCAGGCACCACCAGAGAAATCCGTTTTGAATTATTAAACCGACGTTATCGACTCCTGTCCGTAGCGATTCGATTCCGCGTGAAAAATTCACAGCAGGTACAGAGCTCGCGTGGCCTCTTGTTTGGTTTCGCTTCCATCTTTTCATTGCAGTCTCCGCGAACGTTCCCTTAAGAATTTTCATATTCTAAAAATCGATTTCTTTCTTTTTTCCAATTTCATTCAAATATAAGTCTTGTAAAATATTGAACACTATTAGGAAATGGGTTTAGAAAATTACTGTAATGCTGAAGTATTAACTTAAAAATACTGTTTTATTAAACAGCGCGGAAGAACGACTTGACTGTTCAGCTAGCGGACTCGGAAGTGAAGAAAAAATAAGTTGTATGGGCGGAAGAGAAAATTAGTCGCCCCTTTGACTCACGCCCTTGAGTACGACGAATACCAGGCCTATGAGTCCGATAACATCTGGTCTATTATTCTATGCAAGAGAAACAACAGTGTTTCTCATGGACAACAAAATTCATTTTTGCTCTGACGGTTGCATTATCATTACTAATAACCCAACAAAGACTAATATGAATATATGGGTACAAGGGTTAAGAAAGCTCAACAAATTCTTTATTAAAATAACTGATTTTATGCTTCCATAGATGTGCGTTTCAGCGTATATACAATTAAAATGAAGAGCAACTGAGGCTTAATAAATCCATGTCGAATTTATCGCTATTAAATTTGAATTTTTATGCGTCTCATCTTTTTACAAATTAGACTGCGGATCTTCGTGCAATATGAAAATCGTCCAAATCAATTGTACGAAGCAGAAGTTCAATAAAAATGCATTTCCTCTTTTGAGAATAATCAATTCATTTTTGTTATAACTGGAAAAAGATCTGCAGTCTAATTATAGTAGTTAGACTGCGGATCTTTATATAAAATAAAAACGTTTTGCATTGATTATGAGAAGCAGGAATAACATAAAAATTGATTATATCCCTTAACGACTTTGTTACATTAAAAGCAACATTACAATTTCTTCGTGAATGCATAAAGATCCGCAATCTAATAATAGTATATAAGTAGAATAAGAAACAACAGTAAAGTTCAAACAAAATTCTTGACTGAAAAAGTCTAAAGTTACAAGAACATTAGAATGAAATGAAATGAATTATTTACAATACATCGGCACACATTTCGATACATCCCCTAACGAAAAATTGTAATTAACTTGTACACACTCGGGTATTACAAGAATGATAAAATTCAAGAGAGAATTGATAACATATTTTCGAGAGTGTATCGATCTCGATTAAAATCTGATATCTGTACGAGCCTTACACGCAATTAAGCGTTGAAAGCAGCATCGAATTCGACAGAGAAGTAGCACGTGGAGTCAAGTGTGTACTGGGCATAACAAGAGCAGAAGAAATTTAAAATTCAAATGCCCGTGCTTCTTCGGGTAGGTGGCATCAGAAGCACGAAATTAGAACGGCGCCGCACCGGCCAGTATACACACGATCAAGCGTGCGATGGTCTTAATAGAACTCGGAGAGCAGTCTCTCTTTCTCCCTCTATCTTTCTCTCACTTACTCGCGTCTCCTCGTTTATTTTTGCAGAGCGAAGTCGGCAGAGTGCGAGGGAGTGTCGTGCTCGGAAGAAGCTGAGGTATCAATACCTGGAAGAGTTGGTGACCGACCGCGAGAAGGCTGTGCTCGCTCTTCGAAAGGAGTTGGAGACGGTGAGACTCCTTTTAAAATTCCCATTCGTCTTATCTCACCTACTTCGCCCCGACTTGTTTCTCGTCTTCATTCTTCTCGCGAACCATGTCTATTCCTTTTGTCACTGTCTGCGCAACCCTCGCATAGATCATAATAAAGGTCCTGATCAATCTCGGTTTGATATTCGAGACCTTTGTGTCGCTTCGAAGCTCCTGTTCGTAAAATAGTTTATACGTATCTCTTCAACAATTTTAATTTTACAGTAAGTGTGATATGTTCTGGGAATCGTCTTTTATTTATTTTCATGCGGCACGCAAACGTGGCAAGGATAATGAAATAAAATTTGAACGTAGTCTCCGGTGTAGTTTTAATTTTACAACGCTCTATCGAATACCGCATTTAGGAAAGAGCAGGTAACGCGAATCCGAATGAAGCCTGTTTTTCTGTTGGAAATATTCATCTCGTTACGGTATTATTTATTAAATAGAACGAAAAATAGAAGCAGAGACCAGTAATATGTAATATCGCGCGGTGCGCCGTTTGTATTTATTACAAGTAGAATAAGCGAGCCGTGATCAGACGCATTAACCGTATTCGGGTGCACCCATGATCCACAAAGTTTCGAATTATATTTGGACGAATATGAAGCTTCGCTCGAAAACATTTCAGCCCGCATGTCCGTTTCATTTTTGGATGTAAAACCGTGCCTTTGTCGATACGCTGCAAATTGCGTATTGCGAATCAAATGTACGGTCGAATCGAAAAATAAAAAGTTAAAATAATATTCATTCTCTATCCGATAAATCAACGAGAAATTCAAGTCGAATAATATCATAACAGGGGGTTGAATAGTGGCAACCGGCGAGCGAAAGTTACATGATTTTTTACTGCATTCGCAGCGGCCTTTCAAGCACGTTGCAGGTGCCAGAACTAATTCCGGGAAGTTCGAGGCTCGCATTACTCCTTTGCGAAAGATGAAAGAAAAAGTAAAAAACGCGGCTGGTTTACGATTCGCCGAGTAAAACTTCGCGACGTCCGAGAGTCCTACTCGGCTGGCGTCCCATTCGAAGTTTACGATATTAGCGCAGGGAAAATAGCAGACGGAACGCCACTATTCCACAGAAATTGTGACTCTCGTCCTCATCGGGAAGGAAGACGGTTATTTAATCGGGAATACACGTACGGTCATGAAAGAGGCTGAATGATGTCCCGTAGAAACAAGATTTTAGACTGTCGTAGTAATTAGGTGCGATGCAGGAATATCGATTTTTCCATGTGCAATTGTAGCAAAAGAACGCTACGAATCATCTGCTGAATAATTCCAAAGATGAAAATATTCTCGAAAGCATCTGGAAAGGGCGTACCTCAACTACCAGGTATTTTTCTACAAAACTCCCTGATACTGGGAAGTATGTTGGACCGCGAAATTCGTTTAGCGGACTTCTGGTGTTTGCCTTCGATCTCCGCGATCCGAGCATTAAAAAATGAAGCCGAGCAAACACTTGGGGTAGATCGGTGGTCCGGCCACCATAACAAACAAAATTTAAAATAACACCGTGGATCTTGTTACCGTGCTGGTTCTGGATCCAGCATTATCGAGAAACGTTCATCCGTGTTTGTCGTCCACAATCCCGCCTCCCGTTCCATCTGAGACGCAAGAGGAAGACCATTGAAACCCTTCATCAACCCAGCGCCACTCCACGCCATGTCCCTGCCTCATTTCTCCTCGTACGGATTCCCCATAGGTATAACAAACGATTCGTCTTCGCAGGTCACGTATCTACCGGAAATCTTGTAACCGCCATCCTTTATTTCCTTTCAGTATCGACAGTGGGGGCAGGAGTTAGACGCCGGTCGAGTTCCCGATGGGCTACAGACGATGCTTGAAGAGTTCGGCTCCCTGAAACGGGAGAAAATGGTCAACTAACCGTAGCGCAGCACGAGTCATGGACAACGGCTTCACGAGCCTCGCCTTCACCATTCTTTGTTGTCCCATTTTTATTTCCGCGAGACGATATGACTCTGGTAGCCGCGAGCTAGCCTCCTCATGTCTTCTTGGTGACCCTCTTTAACGAACCGAGGAAGTTAAGTAAAAACGCAAACTACTTCCAATTCGAACTTCCCGCCACGTCCGGTTTCCATGGACCACAGAAGAAAGAAGAATGAAAACAGCATTCTGTTCGACGATTACTGCTCCGTGGCGTCCGAAAGTCGTCATGCTTCTATTTTCCGAGAAACTGACTCGACACTGCAGATTCGTCAAGATTTATCGATTCTGTAGTTTCCCTTCGATGAAAGTGGATGTGGGAAAAGGAGAAGTAGTATCTTTGCCTTTCTTGTTTCTAAAAAAATTGACTCGGTAATGCTGTTCTGTCTCCGCGTTGTTTGTAAATATTGTTAGAATATTTTATTTTCGGCGGACGTATATGAAAGCAATATGATGGTAGCTACTGTTTCCATTCGCCATATTCCATTTTTCTGTTTTTAGAAAAGATAATTTGGCAGTGTTGTTTTCCTTTCTCTCTGTTATCTATCACTATTGTTTTTAGATGTTCTTTTCCATAGACGTGGATGAAAAAGCAAGAGAAATTAGAATTGTTGTAGGTCAACAATTCTAACTCGATGGTGGTTGCTGGCGACTTTTATTGTCACTTTTGCTTTTTTTGTCTCTACGAAAATTGATCATTGTTTGTTTCCGACGGATAAAATGTAGATGAAACAAAGAAATATTGTTCTATTCAATTATTTCAGTTCTATGGCGGTTGGTAACGTTTCATACCACCATCTCTGCTACCGTTTCTATCTTTCGAAAAATTGATTCGATATTTTTGTTTCTTCGAGCATTTATTGTTTCCGTATTTTCTTCTCGACGGATTCGGATAAAAGAAAGGCCGAGATTACTGTAACTCCAACGGTTCGGGCTCTACGATGATCACTAGCGCATCTTTGCTTCCTCTTTCTCTAAAAAATTGTTTCGATATTGTTATGTCCTTCAGAATATTATTATTATACTTTGTTCTCGAAACGACCGTGGATAAAAGAAGTGATTCCGATTCGCTGAATTTGGCGGAATGGCGGTGGCTCGCGTCTCCCGTGACCATCTTCTTCTTCTTCTCCTACTTCGAAAAATAGATTCGATATTATTGTTTTTACCCGCGTTATCTATGTGTATCTATGTATATCATTTTTATATTTTATTTTGGAACGAAGCGATAAAAAGGAGGTTGTTGTCCCGAGTCGACCGTATTTTTGTTGAACGGCCGACAGAGCCTCGAGCGCTCGCAGACTCATGCGTATGTATGTACCTACTACACGTACCTTTTCGCCGTGTGATTGTTAGAGAAATTACTGGATAAGGAGAAAGAGAATAAGAAAGAAAAACACACACAGAGTTGAATATATCCCTGTTAAACCGTTGACGAACGACGACGCGTCCTCGTAGTCGACCGATGGAAAGAAAGTTTATACAGTGTCCGACGAGCCACGAGATTTCGTGGATCGTCGAGAACGATCTAGAAATTTTATTTTGCGAATCATTCGCCAAGGGAGTCTCCACATTTTCCGTTTATCAGTGTCCGTCGCGATCTTTCGCGGTGCGATCAAGTTTGCCTGTGCGAGAAACAGTATTTTTGTACTGTGCACGACGTTATCCACTTTGTACAGATATTATCAATATCGCGTGAACTTGTTCGTATAGATATATAAAGACGCACGCGGAATACATGTCCATATATTTATATACACCTGGAAAATGTCTAGAGATCGAATAAAAATGGATATTTTTCAAGGAATATCATTCCGAGTTATTTTTCACGTTGAACGCTCTCTACACGCTCGCGACCATAATTCGTTTCCGAAGTTCCTGTCTCTCTATCCTCCATTTTTTCCTCTGACTATACTGCGCGCGGCGCATGCTGGTTTGCAATGTCACTTGGCTATCATATTTTTTTTTGACGGAACGATTTCCCGTAGAACGTGTTCCGGCGAAACTCGAATTTGCATATTTCGCCGTGAAATACGTTCGACAGCGAAATCTCTGTTTCGATTCGCACGGATTGCAACGCAATCTCAACCGTTGATACTATATGGTGCCGCGGTACAACGATGGCATCGTTGTTCGATGAAAGAAGAGCGGAGGAAAAAAGGAAGCGAATGCACGCGAAGCAGAGAGCACCGAAGATCCTGACCAGTGTTCTGTCAAGTCTTTCTTTGTGGAGTTCCTTTTGAGGGAACCAGGTCAGGCCAAACGCTAACGGTCTTGGCAATTATAATTGAATGGTATCGGATGACCCGCATGTCAGGAATAACTGATTTTTCCCTATCTGCGGAGCATCGTGCAATATTAAGCTGTCCTGGACGGACTGTGTGCTTCGACAATGCTCATTCATCCTTTTGCCCCGGTTAAGAAACCATAGAACCGTTCTTGTCTACACTATCGATGAGCTTAGCCACTTCAAATATTGTATAGATACTGTACAGTGGAGATTATTACTTGAAAAAAATTGCTATTCGGCAATAATTACCGATATACTTAGTGCAAGAAATTGTTCCTTCGTTCAGATTATTATAAAATAATTTAAAAAGTTTGCACAAAGGTCTTCTAATAGTAATCCGATTGTTGGTAACACTGTTGAAGTAATAACAATAGAGGAATAAATAAGAAATTAACACTTGTAATCTATTTCAGACTGTTCCAGAGTGGAGTTCCAGTCGTGTGTGCGGCGACTGCGGCGGCACTCACCAACGTGAAGTTACAGTTATGTTTAAAATATTTTGACCGCCATTATTTTGTTATTAACAAAATAGAAAATGTTTAATCAATAGTCTGCTGTCGAAGAAGATGGATCAAAGAATTGAGTTCTGAAAATTTATAATTAATAACTGTAAAAAATAAATGTAAAATAATAAATTTCAGCTTTACGCGTTCATTGGAGGCTCTAGTCCTAAATTCCCAAGAGATCTTCTGAAGTTGGACGCAGAAAAATAAGACGATCGAAGATTCAACCTAATCAGGGATACGGAACAATCGTCAGCAGAATCGATAAACTTTCAAAATTGCGCAAAACGCGTAACGATCTCACCGATGCAATCAGGAGTGCACAAACGCTAACGACAGACAATTCCCCGCGCCATGAGCCACGCTCATCCAATTTCTTTTTCGTGGAAACACACGTTCCCGATGGTCGCGCGTGCTGGCCACCGAGTGTATAAAGTTCATCGCGTACACACGGATACACACGGCAACACGGGGGCGGGTTCAAGCGGTGAAAATAAAAGCCCCTCGGCGAGAGGACACGGAAGCAGCAAGGAAAAGTGTATGGTAATTCGATAATCCGTACAATGGTTGTGGCCGCGCCACGGCCGGCTTCCGCGTTCACGCGTACATAACTCACTTGCGTTATGAATTTCAGGTGTTCCAAGTAGATTAAAAATTTCTGTGCGCTTCCAACGGAATCAAGCCGGTTTAACGCTATTACGCGAGTACAACGGGCCCTGTGAATGCTCCCGGAGCGCATTTATTAACAGAGTAATCCTCTCGTTCCCATAATGCTGCGTTTCGCTGCGATGTGACTGGCGCGACTTAAAAGTGTGCTCCAAGCGCTCCATTTCCTATCACACGCTAAACCGTTCTGTCCTAGCAGCACGCGTTTTTCTGTATCCTTATAGCTCTGTTATTTATTCTCGAAACCGCCCGACTAGAAATTCAGTTAGGCATGCCTAAAGACGAATGTGGGCCTAATGCGGAAAGAATGGTGTACGCTTGAGTTGGGCATTCCTAACAGTTGCCATACATGATCCAAATGAGGATGGCCGAGCGGATGTCTAAGTTGGTTTGCAAATGGAATTTAGGAAAGCAGTAACGCGCACTTCTCAAGATTTGTCGAGAAAATTGCATTTGAAAATCTGTTTCCAGTCATAATGAGATGGTGTTTACCTATGAACAACAACCGGAGTGACCGAGGGCGCAGCGAGAAATATGTACTAGTAATCAGTAGGTCGCTGGTTTCATAAAATTTATTGAATATATAAAATCTCCCGCTGTCAACATTTTTCTTTCTCATTTTTTGAATTTTTTCAATTCAATCCTAACATTTATAACATCTGCCAATAAACAGTTATTTTTTAAATAGAAAATGCGAGTCTTTTATTTGTGGGTATTGAAAAAAACAATCTATGGGGAAACCTAATGTGGTCCTAACAGGGTTTGCTTATGCGGGCCTCATACGGCTTTCCCAATTAGGCAGTCGTTGATATTCCGCGTTACATGCCGCATTAGGTCCTAACATCCAAATTAGGCTAGCCTAATGCGGACCTAATGATCTTCCAAACTGAATTTCTAGCCGGGCGCTCGATATGCTCGAATGTGACTTACCTTCGGTTAACATTTTATCTATCGAGAGACTATCAATAGACTTTTTAATCACTTGAAATAATAATTTCATAAGGAGTCTGACAACCGAATGTTGATTAAATGTTGCGCGTTTGAAACTTCAATGTCTCGGAGTGAAGATAGTATAAGAAAATCCGGTTAGCAGTATCACGAATGCTATGTTGCAAGGGGGTTACGGTTGACAAGAGACGCTTACGCAGCTACTCCGACTGATATTGCGAAAGCAATCGCCCGGCGTATGGGTCCATTTAATTTGTGTGATAATGCCGTTACATTTACGAGCGGCGCGACCGGATTCGCGTTTCATTTACTTCGTAATTTATTCAATGACCGACAGTTTTGTTTCCTGATTCAGCGAGCGGGGCTAGTTTGTATGCGTGGCTGCCGGGCGCAAGAAAGGCAGGCGCCCGTTTAAAACTTCCGCGGGTCGATCCTCGTTTCCCTTTGTGTCCGTTTCGAAATTTCACGGTGCTCGCGAGGAGATCTCGAAACGGCGGGAACCTCGGAAATAATACCTACCTGGCCGTTCGCGCGAAAGAAAATCCCAAAGAAACTCGTCTCCGAGTGGAAACCGTATTTCTCAAAGGCCCGAGGCGCATAAATATTTCAGACCGGCACGAATCCACGCCGTTTGACCGGCGGAATGATCGGATTCGTCAGCGTTAAATAAATTCTGCAGCAGTTGGTCGGAAACGGCGAAGGAAACGGCCGCTGCTTTCATAATTTAACCATTTACCCTTCAAGCTGTCTAACTCCAATATCATGGACACGGAAAGAATTAACAATAATATAACGTGGTCATCTGGTAATTACGATATGAAATCAGCATTTTCAAGTTTCTAGGTTTTTTCAAAAATCGATTTTACAGTCAAGAACTTTGAAAAAATTCACAGTCGTCTGTTCTGTTGAATTCATGAATGCACAATTCATTAAACTAGACTCACCCTGTTACTACCCCTGTGATAGGGGTACCGAATTGAAACTTGCTATAGAGGGTTTTCCGCGTGGACTCTATCGAATGTTATGAAGGAAGATCAACTTGGTTTGCGGGCGGATTTGACGACCTCATCCGGCTACATTTTCCAGGGGTTAACTTCATTCCCGGAAACGTACCAAAGTCTCGCAACGTCCCGAACTTCCGGAGGATTTCGTGAAAGAGCACCGCGAGCGAGATCTCGTTTCATTAAAAAGGGATGGGGTAATTTTTCTACCGGTTGTTTCGCAACGCGTTGCGTTAGGGGTGGTGGCCCTTTCGATCTCGGGACCGAATCGAATTCCTCTGGTGGCGCTGATTCAATCACGGCGTTGATATAATATTCACGAAGAGGGATTCTGTCAAACGTCGGACGCGCGGTCTTGCGGTTCGGCGTTGGAAATGGTTTTCCCGTGGAGCTCGGGGCCCTGCTGTCGCCCCTGAAGCTCGATACTACGGCCAGGCTATCAGGGTTTACGATTGACCGAATCGTAAAGCCGTCGGTACCGGAGCGCGCGGCGTGGATGCGATCAACCCGCCAGCCGATATTTGATTCTTGATCGTGTAAGCCGGAACCGGCCCCGACGGAGCAGCAAATTCCACGCAAATGCGGCATTAATTCTCCCGCCGCCAGACACCGCAACCCCTCCGGCAACTTTTCCCTCCTACGCGGTCCCGGTCATTACTCTGTCTTCCACTTGATACCTCATCTTCCTACAGGCTCGAGCTACGGAATTCAGGTCACCGATATTCGATGATACCCGATTCGATACCGTTCGACGTTCTTCCCTCAACTCCTCGTTTCTTCTTTCCTTTTTTCTTCTGCGAAATATTCAGGCCGCTCGAATACTTCAGTACCGACGGAGTTAATAGCCTGAGGCAACGCGACCACCGTTTCATTCCCCTTCGTGATTTAATTAACCGCATGTGTGACTCTCGGTTGATTCCGTTAGCAATAAGCTGAGCGATGATAAGTTAAGACAATTTGCTTAGTACTTTTTACAAACTTAATTCAAGGGAGGCTCCTGAGGTTACAATTTCAAAAGGTTGGTTCTGTTGTAGGAATTAGGTTGATCACACAAATGCAGCTAACGAAATTTTTTTCTTGTAGCTCAACATATATAAACTATATCTTTATTTGTTTACATACACTTTTTTCGCCTAAAGCGGTCATTCGTACCACAGTGCGGCGTCGTTAGTCAGAGCGGTCGAGAGCGGCTTGCAGGATCGCTCATCTTTTCATTAACCGGCCCGTTTATCTCTGCACTAATCACAGCAATTACGCTCGCTCGGGAACTTTATATCAAGTGTCTTCCAACGTCTTCGAAGCGGCGCGCCACTCTGTCACCAGGCCAGCCATAAAGTTTTCCCCAGGCCGCGAATCCTTTTTCTGATTTATGGATCGCCGGAAGTTCTCGAGTGGCTCGGTACTGCCGTTACCCAGTTGTAAGAATTTTTCGGAAGAATCTCGTGGTAACCGAAAAGTATCGCGGATCCACGGAATTTCTTGAACCCACACCACGAGATATGACCTCGCCCGGTTTCGTATAATACGTGGCCGGCCGTATTAAAGGTTGAAATTTATAGGTCGAGTTTCCACCATAAACCCGGCGATATCTCGCCGAGAGAGAAACAATGAGTATTCTCTCGCCGGGCTCTCGCTGTTTGGAAAGACTACTTTCTTCTTCGACCCCCTTATACACTCTACTTTTTCCTCTGCTCGGTTCTCGGCCGATCTTCGGCTTGGTTAATCCCGTAGCGCCGCGATCAGCAATTATTATTATTATTTATTATTTATTATAGGCGGGCAGAAGCCCTTTTTACATAAGTATTTATAAAGAAAAGAAAAAAAAGAGAAAGATACAAGACTACTTATCCAATAAGAAAGAAGGGACAGGCGCACAAAGACAAAGGAAAAAAAGAAAAAAAACAAACAAAATAATACTGGTACAATCGATAGATATTATCATATAATCCTGCGTAGTTGCATTTTAAAATTTTTCAGAGATTCAATGAAAAATTCAACACTGTTATAAATAGTGCATGATTTTGCAATAATGCGATTCATTGGATTAATTAATCCACAAGTAGATTTCGCTTTAAGTGTTTGAAAACCCGCTCTAGTTTTAGACGGAGCAATGCTCCCAGATCGTTTGTGATTGGGTAGAGAATTTTTATGGATCTTGTTTTCGTTCAGAATGACTGCAGATACGATGTCTATTTTGACCCAGAGTTATTGGTTTATTCAGTTTCTGGCGAATTAATCAGCTGAACGTATTTTTAACTAGACAGTTCTCATCTCGCACGAATCAGATTATAAATCTTAAATGATCACTTCTGGACTTGTCTTGAATTTAAGTGTACGAATCAAGAGGAAACAAGTTTAAGTCAAGAGTAAGAGATGGAGAATGAAAAATAATGCGACGGACTAAAATATTCGTTTACCGTTCCAAGGTTTTATGAAAGGACGTAATTCTGCGTCATCGTCGTCGGTGCCTTGTAGCGAGCAATATTTTATTGCGCGCGGAAAGATCAGCTTCGCGTGAAAGAGGGTGAAAGCGAAATGGACCGAGGATGGTCCGTTCGCAATGGGAGCCTGAACTAGCAGACAGACTGTTCATTCAGTGACGGGCCGCCGAGGGAAGAGCCTTAAATGGTTTTTGCACAGTCGAATCCGGGTCTAAACGTGTCAAAAGTTTTTAACGAGCTCGTTAGAGCGGCCGACGCGGGGGAGGGGTGAAAATTAATTATCACCGGGGGAACGTTGCTTCTCCGGCGCTCCTTTTCGCTCGTCCTCGTCCTTTCCCCGCTTTTCAAACTTTCGCGGGACACTTTTGTCCCGGCCACTTTTAAACGATTAGAAAGCGAAAAGTCGTTACCCTTGCGGCCCGCGAATCTGATTTAAACTTCCGCTTCGTGACTTCCGGATGACGTTAACGTGCCTTCTTTTAAGAACACCCCCTGTCTCACCGCCGCGGTGAAAAAGTCAGCGTCTCTATTGTATCGAGCAGTAAAGGAAACGAGCAAGAGTTACGATGAAAAGACAGATTATATAAGACGCAGCTTTCAGTAGGTTAACCAACTATGCAATATGCAAAGAAAGATTGGTAGGTTAATATATTAGATAAGTGCACGAGAGATATTCCAATTTCGAATCGATCTTTCAGTGCCTACATTTTTATTAAATTCCATGTTTATCAAGCCAAATATGCTCAGATATGCATCCATTGGGAAACAAGTACGTAGTTGAATAGATTTTAAAAGAAGATCCCCGTTGTTGCATAGGATGAATCCTCTAAAAGCTGCGTCAATATTATACGCTGCTTCCATATCACGTACCAGAAAACCTCTCAACTTTTCCCTTTTGATTGGTTTTATTCTCTACTGCCATTCGATTTCATATTTTATTAAGCAACACGATATTTCGAGCTTTGTAAAATCTGATATTTCTTATGCACTGAGATGACAGTCGAGTTTCGTAAACGGTTGTATTTCAGTAGAATTGAAAATGTTTAATTTTAGACACCGCTAGGTGTCGGAATGATTGAAAGTGTCGTTTTTTTTAAATTTTCAACAGGTTTTTTCAGTGCCGGCGGAAAATCGTATGCGTTTCGACGGAAATAACTGAAGAATTCACTGGACACGCGATAATTGCGAGGCACGTCAGGTCGATCGAGAATAAAATTCGAATGATCAATATCCGCATTGTGCGAAACTTTGTTCGGGGTCTGATTGATTCATCCGATTGATAGGTAATCAGCAATCATCAAATCCGCGGGAACGAGAATCTAATCAAGCCCCGGGTGGAATTTGCTGCACGTACGATCCCGAAATGCCAATAAACCGGGCCTGCGTTTACGATTTCAACGCGTATGCTTTGCACTTGATTGGCTCCTACGCGTTGCGTGAATCAGCAACGAGCGCGGGCCCTTTGTTACTCGTAATTTGGAGAATCGTTGCGCTTCATTTACAACCGGTGTTTATTTCACTGGACAGTGACTTCCGGCTCCAGCTTTGTCTTCTGCATCACTATTGTGCCGCGTGTAGCACTCGGCAGTTTTCTATTCTCATCCACTTTTATCCTGGCAATGAAAAAGAACGATCCTCCGCCGTCCTGTATTACATTTCCGAGCAGGAGATGCCGCTAATTTATTTTCTGTATTTTATATCTCGTCGAGAAAACAATGCATTTATTAAATCCAGAATTTATGGAATTTCTTGTGTGATGGAAGAAAATAGGAAGAATTAAATGTAATTTGACCGGAAACGTTAGTTGGAAGCAATGGAAATAACCTCGCCGAATACATTTACTTTATTAAGAAAATAATGCAGTTTAATCCAGAATTTATATACCGTTCGAATTTTTTGCATGCAACACGTCTGAAAGCTTCAGTATAATATATAAATAACATCGCATGGGAGGGGTAATAAAAAGACAGACCAGTTGAACAATGTCAGTTGAACGACGACCGTATTTTCGCTCGGTCGCCGCGTTTATTTCGGGTATCAGTAACGTTTGAAATGTTAGCATATACTCACGAGACTGGCCGCTTCGTTGATCACAACTACTTGCACACGAATGGTCGTATATTGATCGATCGATACGAAACAAGTCTCATACATTTTTCTTTTGTTTGTAGAATCGGAACGGAAAATTTCGGTGTGTCGCTCGAGCGAAATATATCAACGACCAAATGTATGGTACCGATGGCACGAGGGAAGTTGATGATTCGTCATCATATTCAATATGTCTCTTCTTCTCTTCATTCTTTTTTTTCATATTTTATTCGTTTTTTATTCTCGATGCAGTCCTTAAAATTTTCTCGGCTATATTAAAAGTTCTCGAGTGTAAAAACATCGTTAAGAAAGGATATTATTCTGGTGCGTTTAATACAATATACGAGTCTTAAAGTGGTGGTTTACGATTAACGAGACGCGTGTCGATAGTCATCGAATCGTGAACATGATATACAGCGACGCGCGTGGTCAACTTCGATCGTGCAAAATCGTAGGAAAGTACTGGCAGTAGTACGCATTGACGTCTTGTCAACGATCTTCTTTTTCGTTTTTTTTTTCCTCAGCTCCTTCAAAGTCTAACCCCATATCTAGTCCCCCTCTAGCCGAGCAAACAAACCGGCCACGTTTTAATACTCGACAGATACTCGACGCTTCACACACACATATACACACACTCTTCCTCCCTCTCTCTTTCGCAACCTCTCGAACAAACGCCTCCCGGAAAATGCAACAGAATCGACTCCCGAAAATTCCGAATCGTTCGCCGGCCGGTCCGCGCGACACCGGAGGGTCAATATGTTCATCGACTTCAGGTACCATATGTACAAGCATCGTTGCTTCTCACACTCACACTCGCACACGGAACAGTCTCACTCGCTCGCGAGATCGGTCGTATTGTGTACATTGTTTTCGTATAATAGTATTAATTATTATTGACTAGAACAGTTTTGGTTCCAGCATCGACGAGGAAGTCGTTGAGTGCAGCTCAAACACGTTCTCGCGCGTTGCTCTTCGAGGACGCGGGACCCTTCCTCCTAGGCTCTATTCCCATCTCGAAAGGGTTTCTTCCTTTTTCCTATCGCGTCGTTGTCCTTGCCAGACATTGTCCGCGTCTCCGAAATCATCGGCGAAGATCGAGTTTGCCTATCTACTTACAACGCGAAGAAAAGATCGTAGAGAAAGAAGGCATTCGCTGACGCGAGGCCGCGCGAATCGAGACCATCCCGACGAACAGTCTTCTCCGCTCTCTCAGACAACGATCTTTCGATTCTCGCGATTCTCCTATTTCTTCCTTCCTACCCCCATTCTTCCGGTCGAAAGACGTCCTCTTACGGCGCCATCAGTCGCTTCACGTTGTAGCGGCAGTAATCTCGACCTCTTATGTCACCGTATGGAATTTCTTCCTCGAGGGGCTCGATCCCTTCCGCTGCCATCTCGTCACGAACCTGTGGATTAAAACATTTCCTTGATTAGTGGAACGAAACGCAGCACATTCTTATTTTCACCATGAAATTCTTCAGATTTGTTTTATCAGTGTTTTCGATTCTCGAGCGATTCCATGTACAGATTCCATACTGGATCGTTATCGATTATTATCTAATTAATATTGTTCTTTAAATGAAAAAATTAAATATACATCAAATTACGTGAAATAAAGAATTATGTACAAAATATCACTTTCTATTGAATAATATTTGGAATTCCTTGATTTTTGGTTGCTCTATGGCTCACCAGGCCTAAAAATTTTACAATCTGGCCCTTTCCAAAAAAATTTTGTCGACCCCTGATCTAAGGCAGAGGTTCTTTGACTGTGGCTGTTGGCTCTCTTTTTTTTTAATTTCTATCCACTATGATAGATAGAGCATCCTTCAGTCTTCACACTTTTTTATTTTACACATGAATGCAGTTAATTGTGTTTTATAATCTTAGAAACATCAAGAACGTTGCAGGGTCTAACACAGAAACAGAGTTTTTACTCATCTTAATGCATTAAGATGATATGAATTTATGAAAGCACTGATTATGATACAAAAGCAATATGAAGTTTTATTAGAACAAAGAATTGAGATGTCAATGAATTTTGCTGCGAGGAAATTGGATCATGTTATACGTAATATAACTGCGCAACTATCAGGAGATTAAAGTGTTATAATTTAGAAATGTTGGCGCCGCTTTAAAGTTTGAAAAACTAATTGGTAGTTGGATTAAAACCTATGAACGTTATTTAGCTTGCCTGAATAAAGTGAAACATTAGTTTGACGCAAGTTGTGACGTAACTGTAATCCTCTTAGTGCTGTTGCTTCATGTAAAATATGACCGACGAATTACATAAAGCATTATACAATTATGAGCCGCGCGGCTCGACGTACACAGACAAACAAATATTGAAAACTTATTTGTACAGGGTGACACAAAATTATATGTCGCGGTCAGCACAGCGCGATTCTACACCTACGACTCTACACTGCGAAATATAATTGTTGTAATGTTACATCATTATTAATAATTCCTTATTTTCACACTGTAATCTGTAACTGATCGTGTCTAGTACAAAGTGATATGCTTGCAAAAATGAATCTGACAAATTGAGACTATCAGAACAATTAAAATTGTATTGTTCAACATATGAAAATTATTAAGGAAGCAAAGAAATTTTGATTCAACTTCTGTTTCATGTAGTCGATGCAGAAAATATTTGTATTGCGTAAAGAACTGAAGACCAGCGATCAGTTTGAGATTGTATTAACCGACCGTGTTCAGGTTACGTCCCAATACAATAAACAATCCTCAGACGTGCTAATAGTATAGATAGACCAATTCAGAAATGGGGGCAATGTATCCGGCAATAACTAAAACTCCATCACCTCGTATTTTTAAATTTTTACCTTCTCCAGAACAGTTCTGCATCTCATAAACTAGTGTAGAAATATCCCGGAACACACTACACCCTCCTATACCGTGCTATAATAAGAGTAGTAAGGAACGCCGAGCTGAGACAGTTGTGTATTCGTGCGTTGGGGAGTGTGCACTAGTGATTTTTTAAGCGAAACGGAAATTTTCCCGATACCGATGGCTGGGGCAGAAAAAAGCCAATCAATTTTCACAGAGGTTCGGGTTCCTGAAAGCTCGTGGAGCGAGGTCGGCCCGAAACTCGTACGGTGCACATGGCGTCGCGAATATTCTCAGGAAAAATCACGCTTGGCCATCGTCGCTCGGCGGGAAAAAAGGAGATGTAGAGTAGAGTAGAGTAGAGAGAGAGAGAGGGAGGGGGTAGAGCGAGACAAGGGAAGGGGAGAGGGGATTGTATGGCGAAAGCCATCCGGCAAGGGAAAAAGTTCGCGGTGCGCGTATTTCATGCGACCCTGCACAGCCACCATCAATTTTCGGTAAGCCCATTAACCTTCCACGGCCATTACGGTCGGCCCGAGGCTTTCGACGCTCGGCGAACGCGTAACCGATGTTCACAACGCTTTTATTTTTTCTTCGGCCCAAGCCCGCCTTTTTTCTATCCTGTCTCGTGTTTTTGCTTTTTAATCGTTGAACAGCCCGTGCATAGGCGCCTCATCCTTCTAGGAGCGTACAGCGCTCCTTTAGCGCCGCTCGAAATATATTTCTGCGAACATCGAACGCCGGATAGGAGGGCGAACGGTTCCGGAAGACGAAGGTTGATGGTTATTGCTTTTTATTCGACACATCGCCACTTCTTCTTACTTTCCTCCTCGAAGGTCGTACTACCCCGGTCTTTATGCGCGCCGCTTTTTGTCTGCTACATCGCCGATACCAGTCGACCAGATACACATTGTGTCCTGATTCGACGCTTTTGTTAGCCGGATCTACTGTTCGCGCCAGCCTGATCGCTCTTTGATCCTTGGACCACGGAACCTCATTCATGCGAACCAATTAGTAATAATCCTCATAGATACAGGGTATTCAGAGATTCAATAGTAATCTATCGTTCAAAAACAATTAACATAAGAATTTGAAAATGTGATCCATAAAGTGACATGTTGAAGTAAAACTGTTTCGTAAAGAAAAACTCGAGAACATTGTTACAATGTAATGGGTGGTGTTGAATCGCATGTTATGGTGTCGAGCGACGAGAGAGAGAGAGAAGAGAGAGAGAGAGCGCGTATCTTGTGTTTTTATAATAGTTCCCCGAAGTCGGAAGACTGGGCGAGAGCGCGTTTGTTTACGTTTTTCGGCTGCCGGTGGTTCCGAGGAAGCGTGTATGTGTATGAGCGCGTAGCGGTCGAGGCATCCGAAGACGCAGTCTTTAGTCGATTGTTAGCCCTGGGCTCATTAGGTAGCACGTCACTGTATTGTGAAAATCCTCTTTCTTTAATAAACATTAATAATCCCGTTATTTTTTGTGGTTCTACTTGAACAGGTGGTGTGCATCACGTCGAAGTGACGATCGGCGATCAAAAAGACGAACGGCAGCCGGAGCGACGAACAAGACGAGAGCACCAGTTATCTATTAGCTGTTTTATAATAAAGTTATTTTTTAAAAGTTACCTATATTTCACTAAACTGGTTTATTCCACTAAAAATCATATCCCTTAACAAGAAAGTCTCACGATGAAAGACGTCGGCCAAAGACATTCGAAGAAGATGAATAAAAGAGCGAAAAGAAAACACAAAAATGCATTCGTTCAAAAACGATGAACAGAAGAATTTACGACGAGAACGTAATCCACGAAAGAACAATCTGGTGATCAAAGACATCGGTCAAAGACATCCCAAGAAACCGAACAAAGGAGCAACAAGACCTCCCAGAACGTTTCCAAACATGCTCCACCTCATTGAGCGAACCACATAAACTTGGCTCAGCCCTACCGTCCGCAAGAAAATTTTCCCTAGAGCATTCCTCTTCTAAAAGGGATTAAGGGAACCCATCACGGGGTAGCATCCCTCAGAAAGACCGCGGCTACGGTCATTTCTATCGAACCTTTACAGCCCGAGCTATCCGGAAAAATATCAACACGGTGTCTCGAGTGTCTCGAGGTTGCATTCAGCTTGGAGATCTCCACGCTAATACCGATTTAAGTGTATCGTTTGCGTAACGAGGTCGAGCGGACGTAAAAAGATATGATTGCCCGAAAGGATCTTCGAATGGATTAACCCTGAACAAAGAAACCGGATTATGGTGGACAAGTCGCGTGTTTGATGCGACAATTACGGGTGTAATCAAATCCCGCTTTATTACCGGCGTCGCGTTTCGTGAATCTTCGTGATAAAGTATCGCCCTGCAACATTACGAACGTCTCCGTAACGTGTGCGCCCTACCGACCCGCCGTTTTATCTTTAAATTGAATTCCTTCTTTTTTCCTCTGCATCCCCTTCTCTTTCTCTCCTCTCGCCGTCGTCGGCCTGGTAACATTCGCAAAGGCGCTCGGAACGCTCCGGAGGAATCGTCAGGGAAATTAAAATGTTAATGGACGCAGAGATGATTCCTCGGGGCAATGACGGGGCCGGGCTGTCTCGCCCGAAGATATTGTCCATAAATTCTCTACTGTTTTAATCAAACGCGGCATCATCCTCGTTTTTTCTCTCTCCTCTCGCTTCCCTACAACGCCCTTTGAGCCGTAACGAGGCCCTTTATTTCGCGGCGGTACGCGTCATCGGTCATCTCGGCCGTTCGGAGTTGCGAGATAGCGCACGGGAGCACCGTATATTTTTTTTAACGCGTCACTGCCTTTTATCTGTTTCTGAAGACAGCGCATATTTCCCCGTGACGAACTACGGTCAGCCCTGTAAATTACTCTGACCGCCGCAACGCGCTTCGCGTTCACCATAAAACGCACCGTTTCTACACCGGGCTAGATCATTCACATTTTTCCTCGTGTAACCCGTATTTTATCGAAGCGCCGTCCTCGATCTTCCCTTCCGTAAACCGTTCTCTGGACGATGAATTTCTTTAAACGGCAAATTACTTCGCTTTTCTTTTGCTCTCGAAGGAATTCAGCTCGAGAAAAGTTCGTTTAAGATCACTTTGACGACGAACGGTTGGCAGGGATCGTCGCGGCGACTTTGTTGTGGATAGAAAGACCGCAATCTGTCGTGGAGATGTGTTTCAGTAATATTGTTTGCAACTACACGCAGTATCTTCATTTTCATCATTTTATAAACTGCGGAACAGGGGAAGACTTTCTTGCGTCAATTACGTTTCCTTTGCTAGAAGTATTATTTCTTTTAAATGTCACGCAATAAGCGAAACGTGATTTCTTAATTTAAAGTAAAAACTGTAATAGAAAGTTGTCTCGGACGAATTATTATATCGGGACCTTTTATGCCACTATTTCTGAGGAGTACATGAGAAATACTGAAGATTCTCTTTTCGAATTGCGCACTCGAGCGAATAAATATGCGAAGGCCAGATGTAAAATTTCCATCGTAACTGCTTCCCATTAATCTAAAATCATTCTGCAGGCGAATCCTTTATCGGTGTGTATTGCACTTTATCGGTACGTATTAGGTTGCTAATTCTACAGAAATCGGAATAATTGCATTCTACGGTATTCAGATTGCCGGGAGCTCACTTCGCAGCGCTCCCCAGGAGCTTTGCACATTTATCAGAGCGCTCCGGCGCGCGGCGTGTATCGAGCATCGAAATTCGGGCTGACGTTGCAGCAGTTCCGCAGAAACTTTACCGAATCCTATGATCATCCTGAGATCGATCCTTCGGTAGCTTTAGCTATTATTCAGCGGTTTGATCGTCCACTATTTTACTTTCTGTGTGAGACTTTGCTAGACGTTCGATATTTCGCTTTGAACCGTCTTGGATTTCAAAAAAGTCCGACTGGGTGTCCACAAATTGTCTCAATTACAAACGAGTCCACTATCTATGATCGTACAATTAATTAGGTTCATATGAATTTATGATTTCGGCGCAAGGTTCGATCAATAGAACACAAACAGCAAATGTGCAATTATTTAAACATGTATCTTGACGTTTCGATGCCTATGTGGATCATTTTCATAAAGAACATATATTGCGTCTAAAAAAATGCAAACGAATTATAATATGGCAAATAAAATTAAAAACACAGCCAGGTCAATAAACAGAATCAACAAAAGTAATGTACTTACATGCTGCGTAACAAAAAGAGAAGAAAAAACACATATAGAACAAACACTGAGAAATACCAGAAATCATAAATTCATATTCACTTTCCGATCGAGAAACAAACTTCACCTTTATTAATTAGGTTCCCTTGGAAAAGAAATTCATTCAAGGTACCACTTACAAGCATTGGATAAAATAACTCGAATAATTCCATTCCCGCGGTAATTCGAGGTTTATCACCTACCGAAAGAGTCGTGCTGTAATTTGTAGGGTTAAAGAGTTTTAAAGAGGGAAGTTTTAAAGTGCACGAAGTTTCAAAGAGCTACCGTAGATCGTCTTCTTTAACCCTTCCAAGGCTATCGGCGTAAATAAAGACTGTTCATTAAAACTTGGTACACATTTCAACCGTATGGAAATGCTGTTTTACTACTTTTATCTAGCACACGCTCCTGCCATGCTTTTAATTCGCACAGTTATTCCCGGCATAATTAAAAGAATTACATCAAGGTGTCTAAAATACTGTCTTGAATTTTTTTTTTATATTAAGGTTTAACGTCGCATCAACATCTAGGTCATTAGCGACGAACTGCTATTGTGTTTCTTAGATTTTGTTGAGGTGGTTGATATGTTTAAGGTATTCAATAGTGTTTTTTATATGTTTTTCGGATGTGAGGGCAGTGTTCTGGTTGATTCCAAATTTGAGTCGCTGGGTGGAGAATTTTTGGCATTCATACAAGATGTGGTGAACTGTGAGCGAGGTATTACAGCAGAGGGGGCGTTCTGTCTTCTTTATGAGAAATTCATGTGTTATTTTACAATGACCAGTTGTTAGGCGGAAAAGGATGTCTCAAAATTGTTGCAGCCAGTAATATAATTTAAAAAGTTTGATTTTGTTAATTTACCATTTTGCAACGGGGCACATCGCTACGAATCAGCAATTTCACGATCCACTGCAAACTTATACCGATTCGTAATCGCGGAGGATATTTGTGGACAGCCAGTACTTGAACGAGGACGAGTAACAGCGTCGCTCGAATACGATTAAAGAGTTTCAATTTTCTAGTGAATTTTCCCCGGGCGCGGGTTCTATAAATATTCAATGTCTGATAGCATCTCCGTTGGTTCCGCGCGGCGAGACCGTCTTCGGGAAACGGTATAATTCGAAAGAGTCCTCGAATTTCGTTGTTGCTTCGTCGGAACACTGTCGAAATCCAATTCCAGAACGGCGAAGGGTAGTTCCGTCATCGTTCCACCTGGTTCCCGCGGTAGACGGCTCTATTGTTTTAACAATTACGACGTTTCTCGCCGCTGGTAACGAGCAGTCGGCGCCCGAGGATTCTAACGAGGCTGGGAATTAAAATCGTTCAAAGGTTCCCGCTCCGGAAACGGCCCCGCAAAACGGAGAGAAACGGCCAGGTGTGCTGCAGGTAAGGTGTGCTCTTGCCGGCCCTTTGAACTGGAAATTGACGCAGTCTCCTGGACCTGGCGGATGCAGCTAACCCGCCCTCGTAAGAGAAACATTCTCCTCACGGGAAACCGTCCAATTGCTTCTCTGCTGTCCGACACGAATTTACCAGGACGCTCTAAAATTTCTAACACCGTTCATGACTCGGCTTAATAGAATTCCTTTTGGGAGAACGCGATTACGGTTTTCTTTGTAATTTACTTTATCTGCCTGTTTTAGATCTCAATTACTCTACCTGGCGCGGTGGTCAGGGATTATTTCGTCGTTGTACAAATGTGGAACTGTGATGAACCTGTAGGTGAATGAACTGGGAATTTAAATTGAGCAACACTGAAATAGTTCGTAAGAACTCGGAAAAGTTTAGGGTGAATTGGTGGGAAGATTTGTGGAAGGAACTACCAGGGAACACGAACAACTAGCAAAGAGCAAGAGCAAAAGTTATTGTAGGTATACCGAAAGTTATATTCCGCTGTAGTAGCAGACTTTGGGTACTTGGAGATGTAGACAGCCATTAGATGTTCCAAGTTAAGCAACGAGCTTCGTACATACAAGGCGGGATGGGTTATTACCGCTGATTTTTCATATTACATCAATTCTTGATTGTAGATGTCCCTTCAATTGATCAGTCAGTTCTTGGACATCTAAAGAGTTGTTTCAGGGTGAAGGTTAAGAGTTCCTTCAAAGATCAAGGAATTGTGAAGGATTACAAAATAACTTCTTCAAGAACCTTAGGCATGTAAATAGTGATAAAGAACTTTTAGAAGACCCGTGGGAGTACGAAAAAGCCCCTAAAGATCATAAGGGAGCAAAAAGAATCCATGCTTCTAAGGTTATTGGGAACACTAAGGTCAATAGAACAAATCACAACATTCCAAGGATTTATTTGATAATATAGAGGTCGTTTCAACTCAAAATTATCCTTTCAAAGGTTTCAGGGATGCAAAGGGCCACCAAACCACCATCCCTAGTCCTCTCAGAGTAGAAGATATCTTGGAAATATATTATGTATGTAGAAATACAAAAAGTAAAGAGTTTTTAAAGAGTTGTAGGAATATATGCACGAAGGTTATAGTACCAAAGGTCTTAGGAATGTAAAGGGCTACAATTCTAATGGGAATAGTAAAAAGGTGTCCTCTCAGAATACGGAGCGCCACCATATTCACCTAGGTTATTTGAATTGGAAAGCAAAGACGATACATTATTAAAGGGGACGCAAAATGTTGAAAATATCAAGAGAGAAAGAGAGTCTTTTAAAAATGCAAAAGGGCCATGATGTTAGGAACGGAAAAGGGATGAGAAAAAAATGTTCCAACGGCTACCATCAAGAATGCAAATGGTAAAAATTTTCGAGGTTCCTAGTAAATAGAAGGGAGTATACTATGAAGGGTATTGTTAGAGAGAAGTATGGAAGAGTAGCATTCTCTAATTTCTCATACATACGTTCCCCTGTATTTCATCAAATTTGAAATAGAATTTCAGTCGAATTACTTTTAGTACTACGCGCGTGTAATTCCTTTTCGTCCCTGGCTGTCTGTGTTCGAGCCCGTGTTCGAACAAGCCCGAAGTCAGTACCTACTATTCAGAGGCAAACGACGCGACTGTTAATTGGATCGATAGGATGGTTCAGCCATTGTCGCTTGAAACAGTGGGCCTTCCGTCGATGATGAGTCGGTTCGAATTTCTTCGGGGCTGGTGGGCGTCGCGTCGATGGCGGTGTAACCCCAATTACAACGCTACCCCTTCCCGTTACGTTGGCCTCGTTATAATCACGCGCCAATAAACTCGGTTTTGCGATTGTCGTTCGCACCTCGGGGCTGTGATTAAATTATCGCCGGTAATTTCCTGGCAGTTACGCCGCGAGGATCGTCGAACGAGACGTTCGCTGTTTACGCGCGTAATTTCTCGCGTTACGAGCACGCGGCCCGCGTAACACGAGGAATATTCTGTTGACCCGAGGAGACCGGGCAAGATTTTCCTCTCGGAACGTGCAGCCCCCTGCTTTTGATTTCATTCGCTGCCAAATGGATATTTTACGATGGAGTGGAACCGTGCGGGGAGCAAAGGAGCGCCCTCTCGGCCGACAAAAAGACGCGCTGAAACGACGGACGTGCAAAGCTCGGCAAGTTTAAAATTAATGTTCCGCTGGTAAAAACCGTGGCTTTAAATGCAACGTCACGACGCGATACAAATTACTATTCGTCTCTTATTCGGGTGCTTGTCAGATCCAGGAGGCCTGCGCCTGTAGCTGACCAAGCACACCGGGAAAAAGCGGGATGCGAGCTCGAATATTTTTAGGACGACGCGGCACGGTCTGTAGTTCAATTATCCAGACTATTTTCGGCTAGCTTTTCTACCCGTGAAATGCATTTTAACTGCATGATACTCGAGGATACGTGTAACCCGAGAACCCACGGTTGTCGTCCCCGAGTTGATACATTTTCTGTTCGATGATCGTGTTATCACGGAGAAAATCAATATTCAATGTGATTATGGATCGCTTTTGAATCGAATATTCAGTTGAAATAGCCTCGACGATGTTTAACGAAACACTGAACGCGTCGTCGCTAGTCGAATGACTGGTTTCAAATTTCACGTTTTCGGATTAACGAAGCTACGAAGTTATACAAATTTTGGAAAATTTGAATGCATCCGTTATTGTAATTTCCATAAAGCAACGCATACAATTCACTCTACTCTTCAATCCACTCTAAAGGAGGTAAATGACAATATAACACAACAATCGCATAATGGCAATGACGTATTGCAAGATGAGAGGTTAACAGAATGATATTTGCAAATGAATGAACGAACGAATGATATTTGCGTTCCATTGAAATTGTAACCCGAGATCACTCGAAGCCTCGATCGAAATTGATCCTAGCACGTGACAAACCCGGCATTATAAGAGACAGCAACGAGATACACTGGATACACGATTACTCGAAGTACGTGCAGCGTACACAGATGCGCATAGTTGATTCGTATAGGTACAAATCATGGCAGCGGGATGGAGGTCTGGTGGAGGTGGATCGGGCCAGCTGGTTCTGGGATTGGCAGGGATCCAAGAGAACAAAAATCGTACGGTCCGCAGTCGTCTCGCTGGACGATGCACCGGCGGATGCATGATTTGTGTGCTTTATTAAATCCGATATTGGTCGACTCGGCTAACCTGGTTCCAAGCCATCGGTTATTTCGCGCCGGGAACTACGTCGTCCGGATCATTTTTTCCCCGAATCTGTCGCTTTTCACCGTCTCGAGTATCTCGGCCTGCAAAATCAAGCCGATTCTGCATTCATCGTCTTAAATTCGAGGCACATCGAGACATCGACTTCATTTTAACGAGCGCTACATCATGTTCCTTTTACCCGATGTAATTCGATACGATATAAATTTTTCGGAACGTCCGCGTACCTCAAGGTGAGATAATTTGATACACTGTGAACTTGGTCTGTTTTATAAAAACAGCAGCTCAATCCGAAAACGTCTACGTTTTCTACCAGCTTGAGGATTTATATCAAATTAAGGACCTCCGGCGCATCTCGTTACTCGGTTACATTTTGCGAGAATGCTACGGCATGCCGAGGTGCCCTAAACTAACTTTAATTTGATGTACCGCTCTGTTAGAGTAGCAACTTTATTTACGAACATTGCTACCCGTTTCATCGTTTTACAGATTTCAACGGAATTCGGACTCGCTGGTTTCTGAACGTTCCCTTGGTCAATTAAATTTCTGGATTATGCGAAGGCACTTAGAGTTATATTGTAGACATATTCAGAAGTTGATCTGATTCGATATTATTTGTCTTTTAAATTGAAAATTTCATTGAAGAACATTTACACCTCTTTCATCGTTTGTTCGATTCTAGATGTCTTAGCTGATTAACTTTGCGGATTTTATCATGCTAGAGAAGTTAGACTGACTTTCGTAGATTTTTTTCTTAACGGAAACATCGATTAGAAAAAATTTACCCTTTCGACCGCCTTGAAGACCCGAATCAGGTTGAGGCCCGCCAGCTTCTGGATGTCTTTCTCCGACCATCCTCTCGCCAGCAGCTCCGCGAAGAGCTCCGGGTACTTGCTAACATCCTCCAAGCCCGACGGTGTCCTGAAACACGTGGATCGTAAAGCGTTTTTATGAAAATGTTCGTCGGCCATCTGGGCGTGGACCTGCCACCAGACTAATCGTACGTTCTTGTTATCGGTGAGCGGCCCTGTTTCGCCCTCCGCGGGGCTGTTAAGTGAGTTCACAGCCCATCGGACTAACGGCGGTTCGATAAAGTCGGTTCTCGAGTGGTCGCGTCGTGGAACTGGTTCGACATTATTTACATAAATATTTCCGTGCGATGAAATGAGTTTTTAATGAACCGACGCGGCGGTTAGGATTAAATTAAAAAAGCTGCTCGAAAGTTTTCGGCGGGACCCTGCGAATCCCGTATCGCGGCCGTGTAATTTTGTCCGCGCGTAATTCTTCGCGGGAAATTTAATCTATTATACGTCGGTCGCCGACGAATAATCTTCTTTGCGTACCTTCGTTACTCGCCGTTGCCGTCCGCGTATGTATACGTGTGTGTACCCGCTCGTTGCAACTTTTTCCGCGAGCTTTGGTCCGCGTCGCGCAAGGGAATTGAGGGTGGAACGTTGACAAGCACAAAAATCCGTTCGCGAAAGAATTTAATGACATTCCGCGTATTCTTCGGCCAAGTTCCTTCAACGAACCTGTCTACCGACGTGCGACGCGGGTCGAAATTACGCGTGCCGGCGTCCGGCGCTTTTTAACGTTTCATTTTCTTGTAAACTCGTTTGCACACGAACAATCCTTGCGCTGTTATACAAAAAACTGTTCGCAATCACTGCTCCCAGTCCCATCCCACCGGCACTGATAACTTCGCCCCATGTTCCCTTGCTCGTTCTTTATTTTCTATTATTCTTTCCAGCGTTCAACTATTTCGACCTCCTACCTTATTGAACACATCGCTTTCATTCGAGATCACCGATGTCGAAGCTTCCGATTTCTTGTTTACTTTTTACGACATCATCGCTTTCGCATGTTTTTTGATATTCAGACCGATTTTACTCGCCAATATGCGACAGCAGCGTTTCGTAAGAAATTTATTCGATTGCGAACGTACAGTGAGTAATATTCCGACTCTTTTAAAAGGACTTTCTTATATATATTTGGTCAATTTATGAAAACCTGTTGAAATGCGTTGTGTTTTGAACAAAATTGTTAAGTTCTAAAACGGTGAAATATGTGAAGAAAGTGCTTCACGAATACGTAATTATAAATATATATGTATATTTATTTTTTATATATTTCTTTTTATGATCAACCTTCAACATGGATTTTTCAACCTCTTCTTGCCTACTACTTCATTTTTCATAATTCAATTACAATGTATTTTATAATTGTACTCCATTGCAATTTAACTGAATGAAGATCTGAATTATAAATTACAATATAACTGAATTACAATGTAATTCAATTACCTCTTCATTACAATTCTGGAGTAATTCAATTATAATTCTGCACAACTCTAACCTACGCACTGGTCTAAATTCAGTTATTTTCCTCTATATCGATTTTACACTAAGTATTTCTTCATTTTCTCGCACACGTTAACACAATAAAAGTAGTAACATCCATGATGTCTCGTCCTCTATTTTCGTCGATCCTCAACGCACCATCTACACATGCGTCATTTTGAATATTCTCTTGCCTCATCGGATACACGGATGATTAATACGACGACACGGACAATAAGGAGATTTATAGTTCGCGCGAGCATGAACGGATCGCTAGAAAGGCCGGCACGAACGCCTCCATTTTTCTATTCGAGACAAACCGGGCCCCGACGCAAAGTCCACGTACAATGACGAGCTTGTAGGGTGGAGCAGTCGCGGATAAATTATGAGTCTCCTCGGGCGGTTTATCCCTCATTCCTTTAATTACTATATAGCGAGCTACCGGGCGAGTAGCGTGAGTTCTATTCTAGACGTCAGAATGCGACTTCGCCTTTCAACGGACCCGGACGACCCACTCGCGCGCGCGCGATGCGAACGGGAAAAGGTGCCACGAGGTCGAGCCCTCCACGTTTTAACAAACTCGTCGTCGGCCGAGCACGGATAACCGGCCGCCGGGATAATGAGAATTAACGACTACGACGATTTTTATTCGCGATTATTGCGACGCAATTAAGACCGGTTGGCCTCCGGTCTTTTGAATCCGGTGGGTCGATTGATTTGATCCTTCGATACGCTGCACCGTTCCGTTCCGTGAATCCTACGGCACGAGACACGCTGACGAGCATGATTAAGTCTCGCACAGTCCTCGTAAACGCATAAAAGAGTCTCCAGAGAGATTTCACCCATTTTTACTTTATAAATCGCGTTTCACTTGTAATTTCATAGTGGATCACGGGGTGCTCGAAAAGATCCAACAAAAAAATTGAATTCCGTCGATTAAGAAATTCTAATCCTCCTTCAGTATTTTGTTGTGTGTTTCCTAGATAATATATATATATATATATATATATATATATATATTTATATAATAATTTATAATGATATAATATATAATATAATAATTTCCGCGTTAGATAGATTTAGAATTTCCAACAGAATATGTCAAAATCCCTAACAAATTATGTATCGAAAAATGAAAATTTGGAGCTGCAGATATTCCATATTATACAATATCGACATATTATTTTTTATCAATTGAAATCTTCATTGTAGAACATTTACAACACCTTCATCGTTTGTTCGTTTCTATATGATTAGATTGACTTTCGTAGAGTTTCTTCTTAACGAGATATTTTGGGCGGAAGCATTAGCCAGCGAGAGCTCTATCGAAAGCTGGGAACAACATTCAATGACAGTGCTCGAGTTCAAGAGACGCGGCCGTAGAAAGCGCGCACGCGGTGTGGCCCGTAGTAGTCGCGTTAATGACGGACACACTCGATTTGGAAATTCCCGAGATTGAAACAACGCTGGTGACCGTCGACGGTCGATCTCTGCTCGCAGTATACAGCTGCATAACTGCCAGTTTCAGCCGCGATGTGACGCGCCATGAATAAGTCTCTAACCGCTCTTGTTGGCCCGACATTGTCAGCAGGTAGCTTTCAACGGTTCTGCAACGCTCGTTGTCGACGGTCCCGCGTCTCTGACGCTCGTTATGACGCGTGTAATGAGAACGTCGAAATTCAGACTGATCCCTTTTAACGCTCAACTCGGCCGTCATTCCTCTAATTCGCCGTGAATATCTGGCTGCATCGCGTCAGCCCAACGCACCCGGCCGTATCGCTATTCCCAGCCGTCTGGCTCCCGTCGATTTTAACACCGAGCCATTTATTTGCTTGTTTAACACCTGCGATCCGGCAGAATGCGGCTGAACAGTCAGGCTCGCTTTAAATGACGCGCGCATTCGATCGTATAACCCGCAGTCGAGGACACGGTGAACAGTCCCGAATTTTTCTGGACAGTTCAATTCCCCTCTAACTCTATATAGCTGTGCAGCTCGATTTTCAACTATTCTAATGCTCAACACATCATTTCATCGTCTTCTTTTCTTCGTTTATGTCTGACAATATTTTAAAATGTACAGAGGGTCACAAAAATCTATCTACATTTAATTTTGGCGATCCTCCCGCAGGGGAGGATGCTGCACCTCGGAGTTCCCTCCATATCAGCTACGCCGGCTTGGCTGTTCTGGCCATTCCCTAATTTCACAGTGAACGGAGTCTGCCCTTCATGGAGTTTCTTCTATTTTTTATTAGCCTCGTTGGCCGGATATTTGGTTTGGGCCAGAGTTGGGCAGTATTTAAATACAAAAGTATCTAAATTCGGATTCAACTAAAAGATAAGTAATTATTATTCGTGATCCGAGAGTTCGGATCCAAAAGTATCTTGTATCTGACTTTTAATTAGATACTTTTGTATCCGAAGCTACGGATACATTTGTAACTAGTATCTGTATCTAATTCACAGATCCTTCCGGAATATTTTTTTTGTATTTTGCAATTAGAATCTCAAAGTAGAGATTATTTTGCCATACAATATTTTTCAATACATTGTTATACATTAGATAATACATTACAATTACATATAAATAATCGTTGGATGGTAAACAAGCAGTTTTTAAACCTATACAGTTTTCCTAAATATTTAATTCACAGGCAATCAGAAACGAGTAAGTTATTTTACATATTTCCACCGTAGGTCTGGATAGTAAGGTATTGTATGAGAGCCCCTTCCGGACTTGGAACGTGTTCGTTCAAGCCTCGAGCTGGCCAAAAGGATCTTAAAGGATCCGAAAGGATGTGGGATTTAGATACAGATACTAGTTATAAATGTATCCGTAGCTTCGGATACAAAAGTATCTAATTAAACATCGTATACTAGATACTTTTGTATCTAAATATTCGAATAACTAATTAAAAATTTTGTATCTAAATACATTTTTTGCCCAACTCTGGTTTGGGTATTTACCTCCTTCGTCATTTCCAATCCACCATACCCTCCCTTTCTCCTCCTCACTCTCTTCCGTCGCATCCCTTTCGTGCACGCCTGCTCGCCGGTTGTAAATCTGTCTACACGAAGATCAAGGTACCTAAACCGGGCGAAGGGTTTTTGAGGATTAAAGTAGAGCCTGTTATCGTTGCTTTCGTCGGGGCTTCTTCCGCCGATCGACCGGCAATCCGCGCGGTAGCGAATATCAATTACGAGAGCCGCAGGCGACCTGCAATACGACCGCGGCGAGCAGGTTCGCGGGATATCGCGCGTGATAAAATATCGCCGGTGGAAAATTGGGCCGAGCAGATTTATTGGCGGCGTTCGAACCGAACGCGGAGCAAGTTGCCTGGGCACTATGTTCCCGAGAGCCGCGCGGCCTGGTCACCGCGTTGTTCCAATTGGCGAAATTCCCTTCCCGGTCTCCGGGTTTCCTCCCGTGCTGAGAATTGTCATCGCGCCCGTGGGATCCGCGGGAACACGAATAAGTCCGTGGCGAAAACACAGCGAATTCCCCATAGGGGAACCAGGAAATAGAAGGGAATTGAGAAGACTCCATTCGATCTGAACATCGGAACCGCATCATCGTCTTTCTCTGTTCTCGGGGCATTGAATGAGCGCGGCTCCCGTCGAAACCGAAAATCCGATTCCCACGCGAAGACACATCTCGTCCAACACCGTTGACAGTGATTTATAGGCGCGGAATGAAAGCCAGCGGGCGGAAAAACCACCAAGAAACGTTCGGGAGGATCGATACTCGGAGGAAACTCAACTCGGGGCAGCCGAAGAAGGGACACGACGGGGGTTCTAAGCTTTTCCCGCCTTTTTCAGCCCTCGGCGTCGGGGCTGATTACGTCGCGGGATCATCGGACGGGATAATTGATGGTAATTATCGGTCCGGTGAGGTGCGGCGCTTCTGCAGCAGTTCTACCGCATTTATTTTCCATTGATGCTGTCTAGACGGGAAATGGAAACTTGGAGATACTTTGGGGAGCTTCGAGGCTTGTATCGATATCGTCGACGGCCTCTTTGGACACTCCCGTCGCTCGATCTTCGGGGAATCGAATGTAGGTTGCAGTTTTCCTATTTGGAACAGCTGTCGATGCTTCTTGGTCTGGGGTGCATAATGCATACTCCGGTGGAAATGGTTTTGCATCCAGTAAATGTATTTTCATTTTAATTTTCGAGACAGCGAGAACGTTCACAAATACTTCTTTATTTCTTTTGGAAAGTGTTGGTTTCATAAAAATACTTATACTAGTTTATCTATATTATCTATATATATAATATATATATATATA